>PVKP010007434.1:0-77181 GCA_004027715.1 Plecturocebus donacophilus
CTTCCCTCCCCTCCCTTTCTCTCCCCTCCCGTCCCCTTTTTCTTTTGACAAGATCTTACTCTGCCACGTGGGCTGCAGTGCAATGTGGTGATCATGGTTCACCACACCCTCAAATTTATGGGCTCTAGCAATCCTTCCACCTCAGCCTCTGAAATAGCTGAGACTACAGGCAGGCAATATCACATCTGGCAAATTTTTCTATTTTTTGTTGCAATGGGGTCTATGACTGTTCTCAAACTCCTGGCCTCAAGCAATCCTCCCACCTCACCCTCCCAAAGTGCTGAGATTACAGGTGCAAACCACCATGCCTGGCCTGGAATTGTTTTCTTAGTCTCATTTTCAGATTATTCATTTCTGGTGTATAGAAATATAATTAACTTTATACACTAATCTTGTTTCTTGCAAACTTGTGGAACTCATATACTAGCTCTAATAGTTTTTGGTGAATTCTTTATGGTTTTCTATATATCAAATTGTATCATTTGCAAAGAGAGAGAGTTTTCTTCTTTCATTCCAATCTGGATGCCTTTTGTTTCTTTTTTCTTCCGTAATGGCCCTGACTAAAACTTCCAGTACAATGTTGAATAGAAGTGAGAGTAGATTCTTTGTACTGGTGCTGATTTTAGGAGGAAAGATTTTACTAACTATAGTTATATTTACTAACTATAGTAAAATGGTTTTATATCATTTTATATAGTTAAATTACTAATTAAATTTTAACTGTAGGTTTTTTGTAGGTGGTCTTTACAGGTTGAGAAAATTCCCCTTAATTCTTAGTTTTCCAAGGATTTTCCTTCTGAAAGGGTGTTAGATATTGTCAAATGCATTTTTTTAACATTACTAACTGAATCTCTTTATTTGTTGGAAGGCTATTAAAACTTTCTATTTCCTCTTGAGTCCATTTTGAAAGTTTGTGGCTTTCTAGGAATATGTTCATTTCATCTAGGCTCTCTAATTTGTTGGCATACAATTTTTTCATAGCATTCTCTTATATTCTTTTTTACTTATATAAACTCAGTAGTAACATCTCTTCTTTTATTCCTGATTTTACCAACATGAATTTTTTTTAATTGACCACTCTAGCTAAAAGCTTATCAATTTTCTCGATCTTTTTAGACAACCAACTTGGTTTTGTGAATCTTCTCTGTTTTTCCTATTCTCAATTTTATTATTTCTATCCTAATATTTATAATTTTTGTGCACTGGCTTTGGATTTAGTTTATTCTTCTTTTTCTAGTGTGTTAAGGTGGAAGATTAGGTTGTTGATTTGAGTGATTTGAGTTTACAGTTAGAAGTTTTCTTCTAGGAACTACTTTCACTACATTCTGTAAGTTTTTATAAGTTGTGTTTTCATTTTGTTCTTCTGAAAGCATTTCTAAATAACCTTGTGATTTCTTCCTTAACCTCTTGGTTAGTCAGGAGTATGTTGTTGAATTTCTCAAATTACCTTCTATTATTAATTACTAATTTTATTTCATTGGGGCTATAACAAATACTTTGACCTCAGCCCTTTTAAACATATTAACACTTGTTTTATGGTCATCCTAACTTATAATCTAGCCTGGAAAATGTTTTATATGCACTTGAGAAGAATGTGTATTCTGCTGTTGTTGGCTGCAGTCCTCTCTAGATGTCTGTTAGTTCTAGTTGGTTAATAGTGTTGTTCAAATGTTCTATTTCCTTGCTGATCTGTCTAGTCGTTCTAAGGGTTATTGAAAGTGAAGGATTGAAGTGTCCAACTATTACAGTTGAATTGTGTGTGTCCCTTCAAACCTGTCAGATTTTGCTTTATGTATTTTGAGGCTTTGTTGTTAGGTACATATATGCTTTGTTAATTTTAAAATATTCATTCTACCAATTTCTGCCTTTAAAATTTTCTTTATTTATTTTAATTGACATAATAATTGTACATATTTGTGGGGTACAGGGCAATATTTTGATACACATATACATTGTGTAATAATTAAATCAGGGCATTTAGCATAGCCACCATCTCATACATTTTGTCATTCTCTGTGATCACAACATTCAAAGTCCTCTCTTCTGGCTATTTTGGAATCTATAATACAAAATTATCAACCATAGTTACCCTCCTGTGTGATAGAACATCAGAACTTATTCCTCTTCTCTAACTGTAACTTTGTACACATTGCCCAATCTCTCCATATTCCCCTTCCTGTTACTCTCCCCAGTATCTGGTAACCCCTCTTTTACTCTCTACTTCAGTGAGATCAATTTCTTTAGATTCCACTTATGAGTGAGGTTACTCAGTTTTTGTCTTTCTGTGTCTGGCTTATTTTACTTCACATAATGTCCTCCAGGTTTATCTATGTTGCCATGAATGACAGGATTTTCTTCTTTTAATGGCTGAATGATATCCCATCTTGTATATATACATTTTCTTTATTCATTCATCAATTGATGGACACTTAGGTTGATTCCATAACTTGGCTATTGTAAATAATGCTTCAATAAACATATGAATGCCTACTTCAACATACTTAATTCATTTCCTTTAGATAGATATTCAGTAGTGGGATTGCTGGATTTTATATTTCTACTTTTAATTTTTTTGTGGAAACTTCATACTATTGTCCATAATGGCTATATCAATTTATATTCCCACCAGCAGTGTATACTATTCCCCTTTCTTCACATCCATACGAGCATTTGTTATTTTTTATCTTTTTCATAGTGGCCATTCTAAATGGGGAGAGGTGATATCTCACTGTAGTTTTGATTTGCATTTCCCTGATGATTAGTTTTGTTTAGCATTTTTTTCATGTATCTATTGACCATTTCTCTGTCTTCTTTTGAGAAATATCTATTCAGACCTTTTGGCCATTTTTAAATTGAATTATTTGATTGTTTTGCTATTGAATTATTTGAGCTCCTTATATATTCTCAATATTAGAATATACGTCAGATGCACAATTTTAGTCTATTCTGTAGATTGTCTCTTCACTTTATTGAGTGTTTCCTTTACTGTGCAGAAGATTTTTTGTTTGATAGAATCCTGTTTGTCTATTTTTATTTTATTTTTATTGCCTGTGCATTTAAGGTCTTATCCAAAACTATTTTTTTTCTGTTTTCTATTTTTATTTTGGTTTTTTTTGAGACAGGGTCTTGCTTTGTTGCCCAGGCTGGAGCACAGTGATGCAATCATGGCTGACTGCAGCCTTGACCTCCTGGGCTCAAGCGATCCTCCCACGTCAGCTCCAAACGCACCCAACCCTGCTCCTACTTAAGCTGGGATGAGACTACAGGCACATGCCACCACATCTAGCTAATTTTTAAATTGTTTGTGGACAGAGAATCTCACTATGCCCAAGCTGGATGTGAACTCCTAATCTCAAGTGATCTTCCCATCTCAACCTCCCAAAATGCTGGGATTACAGGCCTGAGCCGTCATGCTTCACTGTCTTATACAAAAATTCTTTGTCCATACCAATATCATGAAGCACATTGCCAATGTTTCCGTCTAGTAATTTTAGGATTTGGGAGCTTACATTTAAATCTTTAATCCATTTTGAATTGATTTTTGTGTATAGTGAAAGATAGGAGACTAGCTTTATTCTTCTGCATGTGGATATCTAGTTTTTCCTGCATCATTTATGATCTGACTTTTAATTAGAAACTTTAATCCATTAAAATTTAATTACTGACATCATAGGATTTTCAGGTGCCATTTTGTTATTTGTTTTCTATATGTCTTTCTTTTTTGTTCATCACTTCCTTCACTGTTGTCTCCATTTGTGTTAAATAAATATTTTATAGTGTACCATTTAAGGTTTCTTGGTTTTTTTTTTAACTACATATTTTTGAATTATTTTCTTAGGGATTGTCCTAAGGATTACCATTAATATCTTAATTTATTTAAAAAAATGATTTTTTTTAAATACCAACTAAATTTAAATAGGATATAAAAACTGCTCATATACGGCTTCATTTCTCTCCTCCTATTTTGCTGTTATTTTCATAAATTAAATCTTTACATATTATGTGCCATTCCTTAAATTCGTTGCATTATGAAATTGTCTTTTGAATCAGATTGAAAACAGAAAATACATTCATACTTTACCTTCATTTGTGTAATTGCTTTTCTGGTGTTCTGTTTATTGCAGATTTAAGTTACTGTCTGGTGTCCTTTTATTTCAGCCAGAAGATCTGCCTTTAGTATTTCTTGTGAGGTAGGTCTGCTAGTGACAAACTCTTGTCAGTTTTTGTTTATTTGGGAATTTCTTAATTTCTCTTTTCTCTATGAAGTTTGACTAGATATAAAAACCTGGTCAACAATTTTTTCTTTCAAAAATATCATCTCAATATTTTCTGGCCTCCATAGTTTCTGTTAAGAAACCAGCTGTTAATCTTATTGAGGGCCTTTTATATATAATACATTTGCTTTTTGACTGTTTTCAAGATTCTCTCTTTGTCTTTGACTTTTGAAGTTTGATTGTAATGAGTCTATGTGTAGATCTCTTTGAGTATATGCTATTTGGAGTTCACTGAGCTTTATCAATGAGTAAATTAATGTTTTTCATAAAACAAGGGAAGCTTTTAGGCATTTTTTTCTTCAAATATTCTTTTTACCCCATTCTCTCTTTGTTTTCCCATTGAGACTCTCATTATGTTTGTACACCTGAAAGAATACAACTATCAAGTCCCATATGTCTCTGCTGGACTTTTCATTTTTATTCATTCTACTTTCTGTTTCTTAGCCTGGGTAATTTCAATTTACCTACTTTCAAATTTACTTATTCTTTTGCCTGCTGAAATCTGCTATTAAGACTTTCCAGTGAATTTTTTATGTTAGCTTTTATTTTAGTTTATGAAAGTACTATTCAATTCCAAAATTTCTATTTGATTCCTTATAATTTCAATCTCCTTATTATTAGTCTTTATTTGGTAAAGCATTATTCATATACTTTCCTTTAGTTTTTTAGACATGATTTCTTTTAGCTTTTTGAACTTATGTAAAATAGCTAATTTAAAGTCTTTTTCTTCTAAGTCCAGCTTCTGAGCTTTCTTGGGGATGGTCTCTATAGATTGCAATTTTTTTGTGTGTAAGGATCATAATTTCTTGTTTATTTATAGGTCTTATGTTTTTGTTGTTGTTGAAAAGAACACATTTCCAATTATATAATGTGTGACTCTGGAAATCAGACTATTCCTGTTCCCCAAGGTTTGTTTCCTGTCATAGTTGTTACTGTTTTTTGTTTAGATGTTTCTGAACTAATTCTGTAAAGTCTGTATCTTTGTTATGTGTGGCCATTGAAATCTCCTTTCAATTAGATTTATGGTCAGCTAATGATTGGACAAAATTTCCTTAAAGGCCTAGAGCTAATAAGTCTCCCAGTCTTTTTTGATTGGCACTGTGTAGATGGTGGGGAATGCCTGTAACATTCAGCCGGGAGATTACAACTCTGCCTTAGCTTTCACTTCCTGCTTGGGCAGAGACTTGAGGTCATTTAAAGGTGAGAGATTAGGACTTACTCAGGTTTTTCATAAGCATGTGAACAGCTGTGCACAGTCCTGTTCATGTATGTATACTTCTAGCTTCTCAAAAATATGTCAAAGACCCTAACGTATTTCATTTTTCAGAATTTTCTGTCAAGCTTTTTTGTTAGTTTGTTTGCCCTGACTGTTATCCATCACTTCAGCAGCTGTGGTATTAAGACATTAGAGAAATGTCCCAAGAAAGAGGTGTTTATCATTGGACAAATTTGAGTAAGCCCAACCAAAAGACCAGCCTTTCCAGTTGGGTATTTTAGGAAGCCTCTAAAAAGATGAAACAATACATTTTGAAAGAATACGATATTTCTATTTCCTCTAGTGCTGGGATTCAATGCTTTTATTTTTCTAGGCTAACAAAGAGCTAGAGCGTGTTTAATGGGACTAATATAAGTTAAAATGCCATAAAGCTCACCGTTCTTATTGAGATTCAGCAATTTTTATTGCCTAAACATCTCTGGGATTGCTGCAAGCCTTTGGTTAATTTCCAGAGTTCTAAAAAAGTTGGTTCTGACCACTTTTATTTTTTTTTAATGCTTTTTATTGCTCTTCTATAAGGGAACAAACTTTTGGTGGCTCTTATGTCACAATTTTTGCTGACATCACTTTCTATGACTTATTAGAGGTTTTTTTTTGGTATAGACTATGAACCTTAGATCAAGATTCTTTTGCTTTTTCCTGATTTTTGTTTGTTATTGTTGTTGTTTGTTTGTGTATGGGTGTTCACTCATTTAGCAGCATTTATTGAAAAGATATTCTAGTTTATTTGCACTTACATATAAATTTTAGAATAATCTAGTTTATATCTACATAAAGTATTATTGATATTTTGATAGAAATTAGGTTAAACCTGTTCATCTATTTGGGGAGTATTGACATTTTTATGTTGAGTCTTTTAACCCCTATACGTGATATGTCTTGCCATTTGTTTAGATCTTTTTAAATTTTTTTATAGGTGTTTTATTGTATTCAGCAATAAAGTCTGGTACATATTTTGTCAGATTTATAATTAGTCATTTAAATTATCCTCAAGCAATTCTAAATGGCATTGTGTTTTTAGTTTTGGTGTCTATATTTTTATTATTAGCATACAAAAATATAATTGAGTTTTGTAAGTGGATCTTGTATCCTGCAGCTTTGCCAAATTTACTCATTATTTATTTTCCTGCCTTACTGTATTGGTTAAAACTACCAGCACTATGTTAAATAAGAGTGGGGAGAGTGAACGTCTTTGACTTTTTTCCAATCAGAGAGGAAAGTATTTAGTCATTCACAATTAAGTATACTATAAGGTAGAGATTTTTTGCACATGTTATCAATTGATGAAATTTCCTCTATTTATAATTTTATAAGTGATTTTAAAAATCAGAAATGAGTGTTGAATTTAGTCAGATACTTTTTGCACATTTACTGCTATAATTATATAAATTTACTTCTTTCACTTGTTAATGTGATGGATTATACTGATTAATTTACAAAAATTGAGCTGGCCAGCCTTTCTTCTTTGGAATAATCCCCAATGACCATGGGATATAGTTCTTTTTACATATTGCTGAATTCTGCTTGCTAATATTCTCTTAAGGATTTTTGCAACTACATTTATAAGGAACATTGCTCTGTAGTTTTTGTTTTAGTAGTGTCTTTGTCTTACTTAGATATAAGCATAATACTAGCTTCATATAATGAATACAGCAGTTTTTCCTTCTTTTCTATTTTTAATTTCTATTTTTGGCAGTGATTGGGTAGAAATAGTGTTCGTTCTCTCCTAAATGTTTCCTAGAATTTTCCAATGTAACTATCTGGAACAAGGTATATTGAGGGAGAGGGTATTGGGGGAGCGGTAGCTTTAAAATGATCAACTCAGTTTCCTAATAGTTACAGTTTTATTCAAATTTCTATAGCATATTAGATGTCAAAATACTTTGTAATTTTGTGGAATTGCTCCATTTTAATCTAAGCTGTCAAATTTATGTAGATAGACATGTTTCTAGAATTTCCTTACTATTCTTTTCAAGTCTACAGAGTCTGTATTATATGTAATTTAATTTAAT
The DNA here is from genome assembly GCA_004027715.1 of Plecturocebus donacophilus. Taxonomy (NCBI): domain Eukaryota; kingdom Metazoa; phylum Chordata; class Mammalia; order Primates; family Pitheciidae; genus Plecturocebus; species Plecturocebus donacophilus. The sequence goes on from PVKP010007434.1 coordinate 7,563, forward strand.
TTAATTTCTGATACTGGTAATTTGTGTTGGTCTTGCTAGAGGATCTAGAGGATTGTCAATGTTACTAATCTTTTGAAAGAACCATCTGTTATTTGTGATGATTTCTAATATTGTTTTTCTGTTTCTACTCTCATAGATTTCTGCTATTATTTTATTATTTCTTTCATTATTATGCTTTGGATAAACTTTGCAGCTCCTTTTCTAGGTTATTAAAGTGAGAACTTAGGTTATTTGAGAATTTGTCTCTTTTCTAATATAGGTAATTCATGCTGTAAATTTTTCTTTCACCACTGTTTTAACTGTTTTCTACAAATTATGATGTATTTTCATTCTTATTCAGCCTGACATATTTTTCTGATTTCCCATGAGGATTCCTATTTGATTCATGGATTATTTAAAAGAGAAGTGTGTGTTTTAGTCTTCAAGTGTTAGCAGATTTTAAGTTCATCTTCCTGTGATTGATTTCCTGTTTGATTTCATTGTGGTTGGAAAACATGGTGTCTATATAATTTTCATTTTTAAAAAAGTTTTTCAGCTTATTTTATGGTCTAGGATATTATCCACATTAAAATATATTTTAAATTTTTAAATTTTTTTTTTTAATGATGGAGTCTTGCACTCTCTCCCAGGCTGAAGTGCAGTGGAATGATCTTGGCTCAATGCAACCTCCATCTCTCAGGTTGAAGCAATTCTCCTGCCTCAATCCCCTGAGTAGCTGGGATTATGGCATATGCCACTGAGTAGCTGAGATTACAGGCATGTGCCACCACACCTGGCTAATTTTTGAATTTTTAGTAGAGATGGGGTTTTATCACGTTAGCCAGACTGGTCTTGAACTCCCCACCCACGTCAGCCTCCCAAAGTGCTGGGATTACAGGTGAGAGCCAGCACACTCAGCCCACATTTTAGTATGTATTTCACAAACATTTGAAAAGAATGTGTAATGTATATTCTGCTATTGTTGAGTGGAGTATTCTATAAATGCATATTGATAGTGCTACTGAGTTCTTTCTTTATTGACTTTCTATATATTTATCTATTAATTTTTGATAGAGTGATGATGAAGTCTAACACTATTTCTATTTCCATAGCTATTTTCCACTTTAGGTCTATTAAATACCTATGATGTATGTTGTAACTCTGTTATTTGGTAACTTATTTAGGATTGGCACATCTTCTTGGTGAATTGACCCTTTTATCATTATTTGGTGTACTTCCCCACCTCTGATAATTTTTTTTGCTCTGAAGTCTAATTTGTATGATATTAACATAGCTACTTCTCCTCTCTTTTAATATTTACATAATGTATTTTCCCATGTTTTGTTTTTAATATGCTTATATCATTATCAATGAAGTGAATTTTTGTAGACAAGATAGAGTTTGGCCATGTTTTACAATGTACCTTGCCAATCTCTGTCTCTTAATTGGCATACTTAGGTCATTTACAATTAGTGTAATTATTGATATGCAGCCTTTTCAAAAATAAAAATTCTATTTTTTGTTTTCTGTTTATTCTGTTTCTTTCCTGTGTTTTACTTTTCCTGCATTCTTAAGGGTTACTTGAACATTTCATTTAGAATTCTATTTTATCTATAATATTTTAGAGCTTTTTTATTTTGGCAGAGCTAGCTGAATTGTATTGCAGCTGGAGGCATGGGCAAATGGGTCCTCAGGCAGTAAACTCCCCGCGGATAAGCTGAGAGCTAGGGCTGAGCCTCAGGTAGGTCTCCTGTTCCCTGTGCTCCCTTGCACAAGGGCCTCCCTCCCGGACTCTGAGGCAGCCTCAGGAGGGGCAGGATGGGAGTGGCTGCCGCAGCTGTTCACTTGGGCAGGATGTCAGAGGACTTGGACACCAGCCACCCATCACGGTTCTTAATCTTCTTTACATTGGTGGCCTTGGTGGTGCTGGTGCAGCTGAAGGAGCTGGAGCCCATGCCAAAGCCAAAACTGGAGCCCAGGCCGTAGCTGAGGCTGGAGCTTGTGAGGCCCCCATAGGTGAGCTTAGACCACCTGCATAGCCACTGGTGATCTTTGTATGGATACTCATGTTCTGCATCCCAGACTCCAGCCGGCTCTCCTCGCCCTCCAGCAGCTTGCGGTAGTTGGCAATCTCAATGTCCAGGGCCAGCTGGATGTTCATCAGCTCCTGGTACTCATGCAGCTGCCGTACCATGTCCTGCTTGGCTTGCTACAAGACCACCTACAGCCAGCTTCCTGCTCTGCTCAGAATCTGCGATGGCAGCCTCCAAGGAAGTCCTCTGGCCTTTGAGGCACTCAGTCTCAGCCTGGAGCCGGCTGATGTTTCAGTTCATCTCAGAGATCTCAGTCTTTGTACCTGAAGGTCATCCCTATGCTTCCCAGCCTGCGTCTGCAGTTCCTCATACTTGATCTGGTATATGCTCTCCACCACCTCAGCCCAGCTGTGGTTGGCAGTCTCCTCGTACTGTGCTTTGACCTCAGCAATGATGCTGTCCATGTCCAGGGAGCAGCTGTTGTCCATGGACAGCACCACAGACATGTCTGAGATCTGGGACTGAAGCTCCCGGGTCTCCTCTTCATATAGCTGCCTGAGGAAGTTGATCTTGTCAGTCAGCCTTTCCAGGAGATGCTCCAGCTATACCTTACTCATGTAAGCTTCATCCACATCTTTCTTGATGAGAACAAATTCATTTTCCATCTCTGTACACGTATTGTTCTCATCCTCATATTTGTTCTTGATGTCCTCCACCAGCCCCTACATGTTGCCATGCTCTACCTCCAGCTTCAGCTTCTCCTGGCCCAGAGTCTCCAGCTGCCGTCTAAAGTCATTGATGTAGTTCTCAAACATGTTGTCCATGTTGCTCTGAGCTGTCTTCTGCTCCTGCAGGAGGCTTCACTTGGTCTCCAGCATCTTGTTCTGCTGCTCCAGGAACCGCACCTTGTCAATGAAGGAGATAAAATTGCTGCTGAGGGTCTTGATCTGCTCCTTCTACTGGTTACACAAGGCCTGGATGTTGGGGTCCACTTCCAGGTTAACGGGGCTCAGCAGGCTCTGTTGACCATGACAGCAGTGATACCTCCCATGCCCATGCCCATGCCCCAGCATAGCCTGCACCCAGCATAGCCTGCACCCAGCATAACCTGCACCCAGGCCACCTCGGAAGCTGCTGCTGCCCACTTGGGAGAAACGTGAGGAGCTGATGCAGGCACTGGGCCCACTCATGTAGGAGTGGCTGCTGAAGGCCCGGGGTCCAGAGGCGGACACCTTGCAGGACTTCTGGGTCACCCTGATGGACATGGTGGAGGCAGGAGTGGAGACAGGTGGGCTGAATCAGGCAGAGATTCCAGAAGGAGCGGAGAAGCTGCTTCTTCTAGAGTCTATTTTTAATAGCATTTTAGTGGTTGCTCTGTTCTCTCCATTCTGCTATTGACCCCATCTATGAAGTTTATTATTTTGCTTAACGGTATTTTTCAGTGTTAAAATTTTCAATTGGTTCTTCTTTGTGTCTTCTGTTTCTTTGCTGAGGTTAGTTATTTGCTTATATTTTTCTATTTTATTTGCTTAAAGCATGTTTGTAATTGTTTGTTAAAACATTTTTATCATGCCTTCTTTAAAATATATTTGCCAGATAATTTTTTGTCATCTTGGCATTTGCATATATTCATTGCCCTTTTCATTCAATTTGAGATCACCCTGCTCTCTTTGATATGATGAGTAATTTTTTGTTAAAATCCAGACATTTTTTGTATTATGCTCTAAGACTTTGGATCTCATTTAGACCTTTTGTTATATTCAGTTTCCCCTGACACTGCTCTGCAGGAGAAGGGAGGATGCCACCTTGTTATTGCCAGGTGAAGGTTGAAGTCCAGGTTCTCTACTTGCCTCCACTGACCTCTGAGTGCATGTGTGTGTATATGAATCCTAGTGGTTTCTGGGTGAGAGTGGGAGTTCCAGCTTCCCACTAGACCTTCATTGATATCTTAATGGCTGGAAGGGTAGGAATGCCTCTACTGCTTCCCATGTGGGCTTCACTAACATTAGAGTGGAGCAGATTGGGCTTGTTACTACTGTGCAGTGGTGAAATTCCTGACTCTCCAGTAGGGTCCTCTGATGCCATCCCAGAGGAAGGAGGGTGAAGTGCCTTACTATTGCTAGATAGGGGTGAAAATCCAGGGTTTCTGTGTGGGTTCCACTGACATTGTGATGGTGTGGAGAGGAAGATTGTTCCTGGTAAGAAGGCAAGTTCTGGTGCTCTACTTGATATTCTCTGATGCTAGGCCTATGAAAGTATTGGGGTACTTCATTTCAGCTAGATATCTTAGTTCCCCCTTAGCACTTGCTGGTGTGGATGAGATGGGATAAACATTTTTTCTGTGGTGTTTGGTTACAGTAGAGCAGTTACTGTTTAAAAGGTTTTCTTTCTGACTAGCCCCTTCCTGATCCTTTTGTTATGGGATCTTTGAGGTGTCAATTTTCTACCCAGAAAACCCTGTGGCTGGGGGCACCTTGGCCTAAGTGCTTGTCCTGCATTCAGGAAGAATGAAGTACACAAACAAGTGAAGGGTGAAGATGAAGAGGAGCTTTATTTAGTGTTAGAACAGCTCAGAGGAGACCCACATTGGGTAGCTCCTTTCTGTAGGCAGATCATCCTGTCAAGTGTTCAGCTGTCACCAGAGAGGAGGCCCTGAAGAGGGTAGCTCCTCTCTGCAGGTTGATCATTCAAACTACTCTGCAGGTCTCTCAACTCTCAGCAGGGAGGATAGCTCCTCTCTGCAGCTGGTCATCCTATCAGCTCTCCATCCTCTGCCCTCTGCCCTGCTCTGGCTGAGCCTTGGGACTTCATGAACCTCACAGGGAAGGAAGTCCATGCAGATTGACCCATGGGTGCCCACAGGAAGGTGACAAGAGGCACTACACCTCCTGTATGTGTACTAAAATTCCGGTATGAGGACTGGCAGTTGGGCCTCCAGCCTTCAGGCCCTCCCTGGCCTGAAGATGAAGCCTTACCCTGAGCTACCATTTTCCATGTAGGAATGTATCTGACTCCTGCTGCCACTCATGGCCCCTGAGACTCAGTGACAACCCTGCTCCAAGATTGGAGCTGGCACAGGGAAAGGAGAGGCCAGGCAGCAGGAGCAGACACTCCTGAGCCTGCAGGAATAGGAAGGCCCTTCCTGGGCCCTGAGGGTATAGGTTGCAGAGTTGCCCAGGCCCTGCACCTTGGAGGGCTGCAGCAGCAGTACCCCAGGAGCTTCGCTCCACAAACTCGAACAGGGCAGGGCTCCTGCTTGTCCCCAGATCCTGTATGCTCTGTGGAGTGGGAGGCTCAGGTATGCAGCCGTGGGTTGGACACTCAGGAAAACAGATCCTGCATACTCCTGGCTTCTCTCAAGGGCACAGAGAAACTTGGATTCGCAGCCTCACTTTGGGTGGATACAGCTGCAGTTTGGGGTCTGCACCCTGTGGTTTGGGCAGCTGCAGTGGCACCCTAGGAGCTCGTGAGCCAACTTAGAAGGGGTGGGGCTTCCACTGGCTCCATGGAATGTGCATCCCCAGCCTCACCTCCCTGCTACAGCCATTGTGTACTGCCATCACCTTGGCTAGAAAGAGCAAGTTGTTATTATTGTTGCTTTCATCTGTATCCATTGACCATTGCAGGGTACTGGCTTCTTCAGCTTCAAATCTGGGGCATATGAGGCAAAGAGAAAGCCCAGGGAACTTGCCACACATTGTTCTGTGAGTCCTAAAGTCTCTAGCTGATCTACCTTCTCTTCAAATTTTACAATCTTTGTATGTTGGTTTTATATATAATGCCCAAATATGTTTTAGCTGTAATAAGGAAAGAATAGGGAAATGAACATTTGCTCCATCTTCTCCACAGGAGAAACATTCCAAACTTGAAAACATATATTTCAAATATTTTATAATTAAAATAATTACTTAAAAGTGAAGAAAAATTTTGGGGAATGTGGGGGTCAATACTAGGAAGGGGGGCAGAAAGCAGTGAGTTTGATAGAGATAGGGAAGAAGGCCCAGCAACAGAGAGACAGGAAGGCACATGGAAGAAAGAACTGGTGAAACATTTTCCAGTAATGGGAACTGACAAGTTAAGAACTGCTTACAAGCAGAGCCGGGTTTTGAACACTTTGGGGATACATGAAGAATGTTCTTTAACTGATCATTTCTATAGCAGAAACATGGGTGTAGCTTTGCTCCTCAGGGCCTACTTTAACCTCTTCTCACCCTTTTGGAGTAACATAAAATGACAGTGTTAGTTGAATCCATCGTATTATTTGAGAGTGACCCTCTGACCCAGAGGTCAAGCTTTTTGCTTACCCGTCTGATTAGAACATTCCATAATTTTTGAAGGAACTCATCTCCGGACCTTTCCATTAATTAGGCCAGCACTAGCAGATCCTTGAAGAGGAGAAGCCAGTGCTGAAGGCTCTCAAATCCCTCTTTGGTGATTAGGAAGTGAGATAAGGAAGGGAAGCTTTTAACAACATGACAGTTGTCCTACAAGCTCCAGAGAGGCGGCTCTCTGCAATCTGAGAGGAGCCCAGCCACATGAGGAAAGCAAACAAACAAAAATACCTCTGTGATGCTTGGATTTTATAAAGTGCTGATATCTGACGGTTAATCTGCTTCGCCCTGCCAGAGAGGACAGTGTTAAATTGCCTTCTATTCTTGGGAAATTTAACTTGTCATTGTTAAGCCTGACTACATGAGAGCCTTTGAAACAAAATCTGAATGTATAGAAAAGTTGTCCTGGTTCAGGCTGGGTAAACTCTGCCTCAGTGGAAGTGGCCTGAGGTTAAGTGGAGCCTCCCCAGGCCGAGTGAGCTCTAGAGAAATCTGTTGGCTGAAAGACACAGTCAGAAGACCCTTCAAAGTCTAGAGAGGGAAACTAGGGGCATCTCCTGGACCTAAGCCCCTTCTGCCTTCCGTAGACTCCAGGGAGGTGGTGTGAGACAATGGTGCTGCGCATGGCCTTTGGATGCACTCATACTCTGCTGCTGACCAGCTGGTGGAATGGGAGACTGACTCCATCTCTTCCCTTTCAGTTTCCACATCCATAAAATGGAAACAATAATGGGACCTCATATCTCATAGGTTTGCGGTAAAGATTGAGTGAGAGAGTTCTTGCAGTATACATGGGGAGTGTTCAATGAACAGTAGTTGCTGTTCTTTTAAAAATCACTGTTCTAATGGAATGTTTACAGGGAGCCGAAAGAACCTCATAGAATTGAGATGAATCATTTCATTTTTAGACGGGTATCTGAGACCCAAAGATGTTGCTTATGATGCCCCCATTCACCCCTCAAGGTCATAAGGCTAGTTTTCTCTTAAACTCTGTGGTCTCCTTTTTGTTTTTTTAATTGCCACATCAAATCTAGGTTATAGTTTGTACCTAATAAACTTATTATCTGACTTTATAAGAAGTTTCTGCTTTAATTTTTTTTGAGACAGGGTCTTGCACTGTCACCCAAACTGGCACAGTCATAGCTCACTGTAGCCTCAACGTGCTCAGGTGACCCTAACTTAGCCTTCCTAGTAGCTGGGACTACAGGCTGATGCCATCACACCCAGCAATTCTTTTTAATTTCTTCTGTTTGAGACAGAGTGTTATTCTGTCACCCAGGCTGGAGTGCAGTGGTGCTATCTTGGCTCACTGAAACCTCTGCCTCTCAGGTTCAAGCAATTCTCCTCCCTCAGCCTCCTGAGTAGCCATATTATAGGTGCCTGCCACCACATCCAGCTAATTTTTGCATTTTTAGTAAAGACAGAGTTTTGCCATGTTGGACAGGCTGGTGTCGAACTCCTGGGCTCAAGAAACCTTCCCTCCTTGGTCTCCCAAAGTGCTGAGATTGCAGGAGTGAGCCACCACACCCAGCTAAGTTGTTTTGTGTGTTTTTTTTAACATGTGTCTCAAGAAAGTTGCACCAAATGAGAAACAAACAAACAACTAAAAACACAAATAATAACACTGAATGAAAACAACCATTGAAAGAAGAGATCTAATTGCAAACACCAGAAGCCATGTCTCATACAGAAGATCCTGTGTCTTGTCATAATCACACTGTGCTTAATATCGGCGTCTTCTCGTCTCATGAGGTGAGTGATCCCACATGCATTCTAATGCATGTTTTATTTCTCCATTGATTTTAATTAAAAGGATATTGTCAAGGTTGCTAGGCATAAATATTGACTGCTTTTGACACTACAGTTGTCTCAGAGGATCAGGCTTGCTTTTTCAAGCTTCTTGAAACTCTTTCGGTTCCTTGCAGTCTCTTTTTGGTATGTTGGAAATGTCAAAAAACTGGAACTATTAGGGCATGCCTGATAGTTTTTCTAAAATGCAGATTGAAAAGAAAAGAAAGGTCTGATAATTTGGAATAATCCTACACAAATGAAATCTTGGGCCTTGACATAGAATAGTTGCATCAATGGTAAAAATTACTTAATAATGATCTTCCTATTCAATCAGTTTGGTCAGTGTATATGCTGATATATCTCCAAAATCTCATATGGACATCATTAGTGTTTTTAATAAAGCAAAGAGGTATGTTCTTTTAAAAGATAGTTTTGCTAAAAGAACTTCCTGGGGTCCCAACACCAAATCCCTCATTCAGGCCTGAGTTCCTTTGTAATTTCTAAATGATCACAATTCCTTTGCCTAAGAAGGCTGTCGATTCAGCACTGATGCATATTTCCATCCGGGAACTGGAAGGCCTTGAGATGGTGCTGGTATTTCAGGGTTAATTCTAGCAGAGTCTAAAGCAGCAGGGGTTTAAAGAGGCCCAACACTATATCAGGAAGAGGTGGACTGCCGAGAATAAGTGGTGTGAAATGCATCATGAACATTCTCAGCGAAGAGAAATTGTCTTTTTCTTGTTGATAGTAGAAAATCAATACGATTGTTTTCTGTTCAGTTTTCAAGGGCACAAGTTGCTTCTACTTCAGCCTTGAGAAGTTCATAGGGTGGTTAACAAAATGTCAGTAGTGATCGAGCAGTTCAAGGAAAATTGACATCCCTCTGCCATAAGTCTACCCTTAGTGAACTGGGAGCCACAGGGGACGGTAGAGCATCCCAGGGCCACAGGGAGCAGCTGGGTTAATGCGTCAAGCTAAAAAAATAACTGCTGGCCCCACACAACAGGTGGAAAGACAATTCATGTTGTTATTCTTTTTAGTTTGAGTAGCTAGCATGAGGAAAGGAGAAATACTCTCTCGTCAGCAGAAGGGCTGCCCAGGAGCCAATACAACACTAGTGACCCTAGGACTGTGTGCAATCTCTTTTTCTTATGCCATCTGGCAGCATGGGATTTTTTCTGTCTTGGCACTATCTGGCTTGTCATATATGTTATTTTCCCCTCTTCTTTCCAGATGCCCTTCTTTCCCTACTTTTTCCACTTTCCATATCTAAGCCACCTTCTCTAAGTAACTGAAGGTCATTACTTGGCATCTCACGGTGGTTAAGGGGCAATCTCAGGAGATCCAAAGTCCTTAATATGGTTTGGCTCTCTGTCCTCATCCAAAACTCATCCCAAATAGTTATCCCCATATGTTGGAGGAGGGGTCTGTTGAGAGGTCATTGGATCATTGGGGTTAATTTCTCTTTTGCTGTTCTTGTGATAGTGAATTCTCACAATATCTGGTGTGTTTAAAGTGTGGCATTCCCCTCCTCTCTCTCCTGCTGGCTGCCTTGTGAGAAGGTGCTTACTTCCCCTTCACCTTCTACCATAACTATAAGTTTCCTGAGGCCTCCCCAGCTGTGTGAAACTGTGAGTCAATTAAACCTCTTTTCTTTATAAATTACCCGGTCTCAGGTAGTTCTTTATAGCTGTGTGAATACACTCGGGATAATACACTCCCGAACTGATCATTTAGTTAAAATGTGTCTTGAACCACTTCCCCAGCCCCAAGCCTCCATTTCTTTAACTGTAAAATGCATGACAATCTCCCTCACCTTATGAGGATAAGGTGCTCACTGTCAGTCCTACAAGTACAGGGTTGATGCTTGAGAGTGAGCACTTTCTTAAATTTTGTGCCTGAGGCACCTCACTCATCTCACCTTCATAGTAACCTTGCTGCAATAACATTATAGGTTAACTTGTTGATCTTCTCAACATTTTTTGCACATTAAGTATGACCTTTTATTCATATAAATTTTCACAATTTTACCAAAACACATTCCCAGACAATTTTCTGACTGTTTTGGTGTTTATCACTTGCTTCCTTTTCCCTTCCTCACTGGCTACTGGCAGGTAAAACAGTCTTTCTTCTACAGCATGCACTTCAGCAGTTAGCACAGAACGAGCCACACAGGAAGCACTCACAGAATAGACTTGGCTAAAAGAAAATGGCAATGAATAGTCTTTGTTTCACTAGATTACCGAAGGACTATGCAAATCTTTCAATCTCTTACTCCTACCCATTTCTATAGAGAATGAGTCAACAGAACTTTCATAAACAGATGAAGAAACTATGTCCGTTATACCTCTGTGAGGCAGGTTAAATCCCAATATGGTCAGAGATATTTCTTTTCTCTTCAGATATAATGGCTGGGTCTTGATCAGAAGGCACTGTTTGGGAGCAGCATGTCTGCGTAGGAACAAGCACATATACATACTCACAGGTATGTTTTTTACAGAAACCAAAGCATGCATCAGTTTCTATGCATGTGATGTAATTAAATGATGGTCAAGACAGTGATTCAAATTTGCCTGAGCTCTGGGTTCTCTGCATGACACACGATCCAAGATGGAAGCCTTAGTCTCATGAAAGACCAATAGAATTAAAATACAGTGAGATGCAGAAATTCAACATCATCCGTATACGACCGCTTCCTCTTTCTTTGACTGTTTTCCTATGCATGTGAATATCTCCCCAACCATGTACCTGCCACTGCCTCACCATAGTATTTTAGAAAGTTGAAATAGATGGAAAAGACCAGTCTCAAAGGAAAATGAGGACATCCTCCTAAAAAGCAGCCTAAAGCAGAATCGTATTGCTAAAGTTCTTCTGATCCTTTCTTTCTCTTTCTTTCTTCTTTCTTCTTTTTCTTTCTTTGTTTCCTTTCTTCTTTCTTTCTTTTTCTTTCTTTCTTCTATTTTTTCTTTCTCTCTCTTTCTTTTCTTTTCTTTCTTTTTTACCAATACATTGTAATTTAGTCAGGAAAATCCCTCAGTAGTTTCCCTAAGTTTTCTGTGGCTTAGAAGCATTTCCTTTTTTTCATTTGTTGAGTGTGGGGAGTGAGAGGGTATATCTTTGTCTTTTCTACATATCCAATTTTCCATGACTAAGAAATGGGACATCAAAGGGCTCAATGAAATAGATAAAATGCCCCATCAAATAGCTCTAATAAAACAGCATCTTGATGATTCTTGAGAAGATAGATTAGAAGCATGTGGACTCAATTTCCCTTGGAAAAATCTATTGGGAAAAAGAAAACCAAGTGGTGTGGGTAAAGTGTTTTCAGTATTTTATTCTTTCCAATTCTGAAATAGAGCTCTAATTCTGTCAATTAAGGAAGCTCACTGGGAGTTGATACCAGCTCTGGAACCACATTACATTTTGACTCCTAAGGAGTCTAGGAAAATAAATTGAGAAAGTCCAAAAGGATGATAGCTTAGCTATAATATATCTTTAAAAACCTCACCTCGTTTTTATCTCTAAACACAAGAATTTGGTATGGGGAGGGAGGACGGGGAGAGGGGAGAAGAATTGTAGAAAGAGCTTGGAGTTTCCAGCTTGCAATCTTTTATTCTAGGCCTTCCGTCTTCAAATGTCATCAGCTCTGAAATGGTCAGTAATCTTCACTATATCTCTTGCAATTGTGACCATTCTTTTGTTTGGTGTCAATTAGGAAAGAACCTTCAATAACTCAATAGTTCTGTATTAAAGGGCAGCTCAACTGCACATAACTTATCTCCTCGATTATCAATTGTTTTTATGGAACAGCCCAGGGAAGATCACTTGGCTAACTCGCCATCCATCCATCAGGGCTCAGATTCATCTGAGTAAATGTAGAGTTATGATTTAATTACTGAAAGGTTGGGTTCAAATACAACAGAGTGAGACTTGTTTATAGAATGACGGCTTGTTTTTCTCAGTTACTAATCGTGAGCTTAATTTTTAATGGAAGAGCATTGCTAGCATAATTAACACCCAATTTACATGTGCATCCATAGAACCAATTAATTAAATTTTATTGATGCCTAGTTGCTCTTTAAAATGCTTTCCAAATGCCTCCAAATTGATTTTAAACTGTTGATAGTGGAAGTCAGTTTATACTTTTCTTGGGTTTATGAAATACTAACCTCTTCATTCATTAAAATATGTTTTATCTACTAGAAGCATTCCATAATTTGCTAAGGATATTTTGCATAGAGTGCTTAATGTGGGATGATGGCACTGCCAGTTTAACGGTGTTTAAAACAAATGCTACAGTACTTGGGGACTATAGTTAGACGGTGACGAAGATCTGAAAATGAACAAACAGTACCCTCTGAAAACAGAGCAGAGATAGGCAAAGTCAACTGAAAAAGACAAAAAAGCTTCCAGAACATCAAGAGGAGACTTAACATGGAGATTTTAATGCATCTAAAGAAAAAGTGTTTTACCCCTAAAAGGTAGATCAGCAATGAAAGCTTTGAAGAGGAGGGCTCTGGAATGTAATTCAATGCTGCAGAGACATACATACACACACTGTGGGAGATCAACTTGAATTTATCTTTTTGACTTTTCAATTTTTTAGGGATGACAGTCATTACTGCAGATTAAAATCTCTGTCAGTCTCAATCCAATGCCAAAAGATGTTAAAGTTCACAGAAATCCTCCTCCTCTTCTTCTTTTTAAATGTGTATAAATTTATGGGGTACAAGGGCAATTTTGTTGCATGGATAGATTGCATAGTGGTAAAATCAGGGCTTTTAGGGTATACATCATTGTAAATAACATACATTTTAGACATTAAGTAATTTCTTATCATTCACCGCCTCCTACCCTCTCACCCTTCCAAGTCTCCATTATCTATTGTAAGTACTCCTCTTCTTTTCACCAAGAAGTCTTCTGAATATAATATGGCTTCCATGTGTAGACACAAATATGTTAACAAAGAAGAAATGAGCTGCCCATAAGGAGGACTTCAAGTGTTTTTAATCCCTGGGATGGTGACTTTGCATGGTAATTCAATCAAAACACGTTTGGATCACATTAAGCTCCACTAAATGAAAAGAATGACCAAGCATCTTTGGCAGCTCTTCTCTCCAGAAACAAAGCTCCAAATGTTGCTCAGATATGATCATTGTCCTCATCTTTACAACCTTTATCAAGGGACCACATTGTCTTGCCTGGGCTATTGAGATAGCCTCTTAATGCTCGGACTCACCTCCAGCCTGAATGCCTCCAGTCTGCTGTCTGTACTGTGGGTGACATGATTATGTGAGTGGCCAACCCTACCCCTCACTTGATCTTAGCCAAAAGGCTGAGAAGTGATACCCCTGCCCCTCAACGTACACACACACACACAGACACACACACACACACACACACACACACACCCCTCCCACACCACTATATACAATTAATACTTCAATGACTTCTAATGCTCTCAAGCTCAAGGCAAACTTGCTTAACATGACAACACTGCCCTATATGGGCAGGTCACTACCTATTCACCTATTCCTAGCATGTCACACATACCCTGCTGTCTGTGCTCCAGTCACCCTGGTCTTCAATCCCTTGTGCAAACAGTCCACCCTATCACTATAGGGCCTGTCAAAGTATCATTTTATAAAAGCAATGAACAAGGCTCTTATGCAAATACAAAGTAAACAGGTGCAAAGACTTATTTAACTCATTAATGAGGAAACCAATAAGCTAGATCAAGGAGTGTTTGAGAACTGTGTATTTATCAGAACAGGAAAAAGAATGTTAGAATGAGATTGCTAGTTTAGGTAAAAAAGTGGTTAATGAACTAGAACTACCGCACAATGAAACCATAACCTTTACTTTCTTTTTTTACCAGCAGAAATCATTTGCATCTCTTGCAGACAAAAGTGTCTTCAAATTAACCATGGCTTCCCAGAGTCTAGGCTTTAATCAGTAGTAAAGAAAATGGCAAACAAAGGTGGATTCTCCTAGAACAGGGGTTGGCGAACTATGGCCCATAGGCCAAATGAAATTTGTGGACTACCTTTGTACAACTTGAGAGCAAAGGATGTTTTTTTACATTTTTAAAGGATTGTGAGGACAATCCCCTCAAATAGGCCAGGCACCATGGTCATCCCAGCACTTTGAGAGGCCTCAGCAGAAGGATCACTTGTTCTAGCCCAGCTTGGGAAGCATAGTGAGACCTTGTCTCTACAAAAAATAAAAAACAAAATGAGCTGGGCATGGTGGCATGCACTTTGTAGTCCCAGCTACTTGGGAAGCTGAGGTGGGAGAATGGCTTAGGCCGGGGAGGTCAAGGCTGTGGTGAGCCATGATAGCACCACTGCACTCCAGCCTGGATGATAGTGAGAACTTGTCTCAAAACAAACAAACAAACAATCCACCCAAACAAAGGAGAATACATCACAGAAATATATTTGGCTCAATTTTAAAATAAATTTTAAAGTATTTACTCTCTGGGCCTTTACATAAACAATTTACTGGCCCTGTCCTGGAGAATTAAATAATCCTCAGGTGAGCATTTTAATCAGCACTCCATTGTGACTTTGAAAAGACAAGTATCCATCCTTTTGCCTTACTTCTAAGTTTTTGTGTATTTTTTAAAAACTGGTTTTGTAGTTATAAACTTTCTGTGTAGAATGTCTTTCCCTCCCTCTTCCCTGAGTTTACTCATTTTGCAGACGTCATCTCCAAGGTCATGTTCTCGAAGCCTTGCCTGACTTCGAGACTGAGCCGTATTGCTCTATCTGTAGGCTCTCTTGGCATTGTGAACCTTCCTGTAGCAGCACATATCATTGTCACAGTTCTGTTTGTTGGGATTATTTGATTAATATCTGTCCCCCAACTTGTATGCTGTCTCCATGAAGGTAATGACAATGTCTGTTTTGCGTTCTGTTTTCCGCTGTGTCTGTAGTATCTAAGATAGCATCTAGTTGTCAGTAGGCAGATAATAAATATATGTTAAATACATAAACAAATGTGTGACATTATTATGGTTCCAATTAGTGTTCTGGTGTGTAACTCAACTGTGTGTGTGTGTGTGTGTGTGTGTGTGTGTGTGTGTGTATGTATGTATGTGTGTCTGAATCAGTTTCTCAGTTTTAGGAACCTTTAGACATTGATATTGGTGATTCATTGGGCTTTTGAAATACAAGATTAATGCAAGAGATGTTATAAAATAATCAAGAGATTACCCAGTGAATTCTTCTCCAGTCTCAGCCAGCTCTTCTCAGGCTTAAATGATTAGTAGTTTTCTCCTAAAAACTACTGATTGCTATAAATGAATAAAGATATGGACTGGGGTATCAAGGGAGCTTTCATGGTATAATCACTGCTAACACCTTGTAAAAGAGGAACAACACCCCATATTAAGCTGTGACTATGGAATATTATCCAATGCACCAAGGAGCACTGAGATTAAAATAAAAATAGCACATGTTAATATGGAGACTTTCATGAGTTTTCTCATCAATACATGTAAGTTTGTATTTGTATGTGTTTTCTGGTCTCCCTGTGAGTAAAGCTGATGCTTGTAAAAATGGTATCACTTCACTGTAAGATTATTTCAAATTTAGTGTAAAGCTACTGGAATGTAAATTGCTTTCCTTTGGCTTAGCACTAGGTATAGATCTGAACTTAATAAATATTTGGGAACTCAAAAGCTTCACTTGAACTTATTTTCAAGAAGTCAAAGACTAGTGAAATTTGGTAAGCTCATGGGATTTGGAGGTGGGAAGCCTCCTGAGAAATTCTGTGGCTTATATGGTTAGCTTTCCTTGGAAACCAGAGAGACATGGCATCACCAGGAACTTCTGCTTGAAGTGAAGGAATTGGGATATTGAATCTAGACCCATAAGCCCTTTGAAAATATCCTTGAGAAATGAGTTTAGTTGCTTTATTAAGTTGATGGCCAAAGGCCATTAAAAGGCCCAATAGTTTGCGTGACTCAGAGGCATTAGGTCCAAAACACAAGACTAAAGTGAAAACCTAATGGAAAAGGCATATAATTTGCAGCATGATCAATCTGGGTTTCTTCCTGTTGCTTATAGTATGATATTGGACTAGATACTGACTAACTAAGCTTTGTTTTTATCATTTGTAAAGTAGATCTGAAAGTATCATAATCATAGTATCATTGCTAATATTTGTGAAGAAATCATAGGTAAGACATCTAGCAAAATGCCAGGCCCTTAGTGGGTGTTCAATGAGAATAACTGCCTTTTGTTTGGCTTTTATGTGTTTAACCTTGTAACACTTACTTTACTTAGAATAAAACATAAATTGAAATATGAGGGAGAATAGTAGTTTGACAAATAATAAAATTATATCATTGGGGTCTTATGGACAGAATTGAAATGTAAACCCATGTTTTCAAAGCCAGTCCTTTTCTGCTGCATCACATAACCCCTTAGATAATATCATTTTCTTCTTTTCAGCCTTCAGCTTAAGGAGAGTATGTTTTGGGATCTCAGCCCTAGAGTCCATAGACTTACTACTCAGTTTCTGGCTAATTTCTAACAAGTTCTCAAGGAGGACCACAGTTGAAGAATCTTTGCCTTATGGTATTATGGAGCAACAAATGGAAGAAACCTGGGCCCCTGAATGACCATGTGGAGCAGAGGTGACCATGATATAGAGTTCCATTCACCTGAGGACTTTTATGCAAGAGAATAAACTTCTGTTTCCTTTAAGCTACTGAATTTGGGCATCTTTGCTCATGTTGTTTTTTTCCAGTCTTTAATCCCAATTCTGTCTCAGATTTAAGACCAAATTAAGTCCCACCTTTCCACCTTTCCCCATTGCTTCACTACACTGGGATTTTCTCTTTGTTGAACTTCTATTATGCTTAACAGTCGGTTACAAATCTTACCAATTTGTTCTCCAATTGTTCCAAAAATGTTAATGCCATCTCTTTCCTTCAATATACTTTTCTATGTCTTTTATTCTGTCCAGCACAATTCTGAGCAAATACCTATCAATTAATGTTTTCATAAACTGAGAATTCACCTATATACTATAAGCAAATAATCTTTTTTTAATTCAAAAAACATGCATACTAAAACTATCTCAAAACACACTCTGCTTCCTTTAATGACTCAGAGGGCAAGAAATAAAGTAGTATTGTTATTGTTTTGCAAGGCATCTTATTTCTCACACATTGCATTCACAATCCACAGACTGGTGAGGAGATCTGACCACAGAATATATACAAGCAATGTGCCAATGTGCTTGTTCAGAAGACAAGTAGACTTGAAGTTAACGAAGAGATACAATCCTTATTACCATGGGCATAGCTCCACTAATATTTATCATGCATGGTTAAATGGTAAAGCTGCTACACATAGATCTTTTATTTAACCATACTTAACTTCAAAGCCTTAAATTGTTGGAGATGGAAAAAGAAATCTCAACCTCTTATTTGAGTTGTCCCTAATTTTAATCACAGAACATCGGCATTAACATAATGGAAGTTCCAGTCACTAAAGTATCATCTTCCTCCCACCAGTGAGATATCCTTGGAGTTAGGCTTCATCCCAAATAAAGGCTAAGGCAAATCCCACATACTTTTTATCTTTTCATAATAAAGGACATAAATATTATTTTATAATCAAGTAAAAACTTTATAGCTTCATTTAATTTCTCTTAAGTGTATCAGAAATGATGAGCATTGACAATAAAAAGTAGTCCCTGTATGATTTTATGCATATGCTAATTGGAAAAGAGTTAGAATTTTATTCAATATGCAAACTGTTTGCTAGATCCTAAGTGAGGTAATATGCTTGAATAAGTGTACAATCACACATTTATAAATAAATATCAATTTTTGTATACTTTGTGTAGTGTACATGGAAGAGAGTAAAGTTATATTCAATAGAGGATCTGTATCTAGGATAACTAATTCCCACACATGAATAAGCAAAAATATCCAAACTAAACATAAAATGGGCAAAAGACCTGAATTCTCATTTGTGAATGTTTGATGGGAAAAGCATTCAGAAAGAAGGCTATAAAATAACCAATTATGATTATTTATAATCAATTATGATTATTGGACAACAGATACATTAAAATTAAAACCACAATAAGATATCACTACATAGCCACCAGAATGGCTAAAACTAAAAAACAGCCCTGACAATACTAAGTGTTGGCATTGTTGATGGCATATGATGGGAGCCAAGGCAGCCAACCTGTGATGCGTGCAATGACAAGCATAAGGCTAATCCTGATGTTCTGAGAACAGAAGTGCAGATGGATAGAAGCTAGTTTCTGAGAGCAATGTTGGCGGTATCGCTGAGCCTCTGAACCAACACAAGCTCTCACCTCTCCCTGGATCTCCTGTTATGGAAAAACATAAATCAGTGGACAGATAGCTAGATAGACAAACTAACTTCTGCTTAAGCTACTGGTGGGTCAGGTTTTCCATTATTAGTAGCCGAATCAATTCCTGACTTTTTCAGAGATGTTACTAATTGATAATGGAACTGTGTCCTGGAATTTTTTCTGCACTAGGTTTAGATTTCTTCTAAAGGAAGCATCCTTTCTTGCAGTTCCTTAACCCCTAGCTCATTTCTGACGCTTAAACTTAACCTCTGAATGGCAATTTAAATTGTAATCCATAGAGTAGAGTACTACTTGGCAATAGAAAGAAATGAACTTTGATGCACACACTAACTTCGATGGATCAAGCATAACATAACCATGTGAAAGCAGCCAGATTACAAATGCACACTGTATGATCCTATGTATATGCAATTCTAAAAAATGCAAACTAATCCTTATAGAGGCAAGAGGGAAGGATTACAACAAGGCAAGAGGAAATGTTTTGGGGCAATGGATATGGTCCATCATGAGTATGTGCTACATGTGCAATATATGTTAAAGCTTATTAAATTGCACACTTAAAAAATTGTAATGCACTATCATGCATTTTCCCTTCTTACTCATTTGCACTTATTTGCAGATTTCTTGGACCACCCATATTACAAAGAAAACTAAGGGAAGTGTAAGAAACAAGGACAAAGAAAAAAGAACCAAAACCTGAGTTCTTACCAGCTAGAGGTAACAGCTGTCACTTTGAGATGTTTATATTCTTCCCATTGTTTCTGAATACATAAAAACACATGTACAAGCACACAAATGTCTCCCTTGTTGCTGGACTCTCAGTACCAAGCTTTGTGAGATGTGCTGTGGGAAGTGGTTCTGACAATTATATACTGGCAACCCGTCTACCAGGGTTCAGATAGAACTTGGCTGTGTGATCTGGGACCAATTTCTTAACTTCTTTGTGTCTCAGTTTCCTCATCTCATGGATATGAGCAAGCAAAGTGCCGAGCTCCTAGGGTGGTTGTGAGAAATGAATGAGTTATATATAAAAAGATTTTAAAATGCATGGCATATGTAAGTGTGAGGTGGGAGTAAATCCTCAGAAGTCAGTATTTGTCAAATAATTATCTATCACCATTCTTTTAATAGTATGTCAAAAATAGGTGGATAGACTAAAAGAGAGAATCTCATCCTTAGAGTTTTAGTGGATGAGCAAGCTGAAACTCCTTCCTTAAATAAAGTCATAGGATGCACTAACCAGGTTTTATACCTTTCTCTTACTGCAGCGGGTGCCTGGAGAGGATGAGATGTGTGTGTGTGTGTGTATGTTTTGTGTGTTTGTGTGTTTGTGTTATGTGTGTGTGGTCATTATTTTTTTAGATACATGATTTGACCTGGGCTGTGCTCAAAGCCTTATAAATAACAAGATAGGATAAAATGCAATTGTATATCCTAAGTACCTTAAGAGGCAAAGCACTGATGACGGAGATGTCACTCTTCTAGCAACCTCTTGTGAGCCCACCTTTTTTTCTGGAGAATCTGATGATGGGGAGTTCATGGACAGCACAGAGAACATATTGACCAACAAACCATAAGAAATATATCAAGATTTATCATCTCTTGGAGCAAAAATTGACCCCAATTTAACCCCTATTAATATTTATTTCTCAGGTCATTAAATCTAGAATTTGTCTTAGTAAAAGTCAATATCAGTTGAATTCTGCCTACTCTTCTTAGGGGGCAAAGCAGAAAGGGGAAGTGTAATTTGAATATATTAAAAATAAAATAATGAAGCCACACACAAAATTCCCAAGGTGGGGGGGAAACCCACAACACTTCTGCCCCTTCTGATTTTAAAACAAACATTCAACCCCAAACATAAATTGCCTCAATTCCACAATTAGCATCTCTGGTGGAATGAGAGGACGACCCGAGGGAGGAGGCATGGGGCCCATGTCTCAGACACCAGAGACCTTTCATCCATCACCTCACTGCTCTAGCCACTGTTTCCTAATCTTAAAAATAAAATCTGAAACTGTATATGCCTATCTATATTGTTTTGTTCATTGTGCTTTCCACTCAAGAATTTCATCTCTCTTAGACCAGGTAGTCATCTTTCTTTTGTATGCATCTTATTGACCCTTACTAAAAAAATTAAAATAATGCGACTATATTATTATCATTATTTTTTGAGACAGAGTCTTGCTCTGTCACCAGGCGCCAGGCTGGAGCCTAGTGCCACGATCTCGGCTCACAGCAACCTCCGCCTCCTGGGTTCAAGCAATTCTCCTGCCTCAGCCTCCAGAGTAGTTGGGACTGCAGGTGTGTGTGCTACCACACCCAGCTAATTTTTGTATTTTAGTAGAGATGGGGTTTCACTATGTTGGCCAGGATGGTCTCGATCTCTTGACCTCATGATCCTCCCACCTCAGCCTCCCAAAGTGCTGGGATTACAGGCGTGAGCCACTGCACCCAACTGACTATATTATGTTTTAAGCAATGCCAGATACAGGTGATGGGGATGGAGGCAGCAAACCACAGTGCCACATATGTACCTATGCAGCAATACTGCATGTTCTTCACATGTACCCCAGACCCTAAAATGCAATAAAATATATATATTTTTTTAAAAAAAAAGAAAAAAGAAAAACATAAATTATTGTTTATATTTAACCTGATTTATTTATTTATTCAACTTTTATTTTAGGTTCTAGGGGGTAAATTGCATGTCGCTGAGGTCTGGTACACAATGATCTTGTCACCCAGGTAGTGAGTATAGCAGTTGATAGGCAGTTTTTCAGCCCTTGTCCTTCTCCCACCCTCCCCCTCTAGTAGCCCCCAGGGTCTGTTGTGCTGCTCTTTAAGTCCACGTGTACTCAATGTTTAGTTTCAACCCATAAGTGAGAACATGCGGTATTTGATTTTCTGCTTCTGCATTAATTTGCTCAGGATAATGGCCTCAAGCTGCATCTATGATGCTGGAAAAGACATGATTCTGTTCTTTTTCTTATAGTACATAGAATTTCATGATGTACATGTACCACATTGTCTTTATTCAGTTCACTGTTGATGGGCACCTAGGTAGATTCCATGTCTTTGCTGTTGCAAATAGTCCTGTGATGAACATATAAGTGCGTGTGTCTTTTTGGTAGAATGATTTATTTCCCTTTGGGTATGTATCTACTAATGGGATTGCTGGATTGAATGGCAATTATGTAAAAGATAAAACCTGGTAATAACTAAGGGCTAACATGTGAAGCCAGCAAGTCTTCTTCCATCCTTCCTTCAGACTGCCTTGTGCCCCGTTATGCTTTGCGTGGGAAGGGTATTCAGATGTCAACAACCACTTGTTTGATGCATTAGCTTTCATGCCTCTTGCCAACCTACAAAATTTTCTCTACCTCATATCCCTTGCCTGATTCTCATCGTTTTCTTTTTCTCCTGGAAAGTAAACTTTAGTCCTCTCGATACCATCCTTCTTCCTGTGCGCCATAGCATCCTCTGTTACCTGTGCTTTGCTATCTCATTCCTACCCAGACTATTGACAAGAAACATCACGAAACTCAAATGATGCAATAGCTGAAAAAAGCATATTGTAAATATAAAGCATCAGATAACTATGAGGGCTTTTAATTTAACCAACATATTTCAGAACTGGCATCAAACAGAGTGGTGTACAGTCAGCATTAAAGATTTGGTTTTCGTGATTTCACTACATACGTGAATCAGGTAGATAAATGGAATGGGAAGTGTGTGCTTTTCTTACCACTCTTTCTAAAGTAGTCACCGCATCTCTTCCATCATCGCATTGTTGTTATCAATGTTCTTTATTTCCTTCACAGAACTTATGATGACATCGTCACCTATTTGTTATTATATGAAGATGCAAGTTCCATGAGAACAGGGGCTTCCTCTGTCTTACACTTTTGATCTTTTAAGTTAAATTTAGTTAAATTATTATTTTTAAAGAGGTATGGTCTTGCTACATTACCTAGGCCGAACTTGAACTCTTGGCCTCAAGTGATCCTCCTGCCTCAACCTCCAGAGTAGCTGGGAGTACAGGTGCCTGCCACCACACCTGGCTCGTGTCTTACCTTCTCTACTCAGTTAATATTTATTGAAAGAATGAACAAAAAATTAATGAATAAATAAATATATGAATATATTTTAAAAATAAAATAATAGATTGAATTAATAGCTCCAATTCTTCACCTTCTCCTCTCTGTATACCCTTTGCTATGTGATTTGAGGTTCTTCCACAGAAGGGGAGAAGTGTATTTTGCAACCCTTGGCTCTTGGCTTGGCCACATGACTTACCTTGATCAGTATCATGAGAAAGAAGTGATGATGTGCCACCTTGAAGCCCAGGCCTCAAGAAGCCCCATTATTTCTGCTTGATTCCTTTCACTTTTACTAATGCCATTAGAAGGACATGCCTGGGATAGCCCATTGCTTTCCGAAGAGGATGAGAGACTTGTGGTGCAGAGCTGCCTACAGCCCATTAGTCTAGATCAGCTGACTCCCAGGCATTTATGGCTGTTTTAAGCCACTGAGGCCTGGGGTTTTTACATAGCAATACTGCTGATATTATAATAAAACAATTAACAGTGGTAATCATGCTTATACTGACTTAAACCTCCTGTATCTAGGTAACAAGTTTGTTTGCTAGAATGTGAATCAAACACTTCTAGAGCTGTGATTTTTGGATATGGAACTTTCAAGATCATTTCATGAAGGCACAAAATTAGGAAATTCCAGAAGCAAGCATAGAGTTCTTATTGCAGCTTCTCTCCCCTTCCTCCTCCCATCTCTTCCCTACCCACACTTAGTCGCCTTAAGAATGAATATTATGCTAGCTAGATCCAGAACTGAGATTTTTGATGGGATCTTGCATTATACATGGCAGAAGTCAGAATTTTTCCAATCACTCCACTGAAGGAAAGCAAATTGTGCTTTGCTATTTGTATTTGCTATTGCATTCCTGCTATTTATGAGATTGAGCAAAGCTAATCTGACAGACATTTATTCATCTTCTGTAATGAAATTATAAAGAATGGTGTGAATTTCTTACCAGAGGCCTCTGAGAACATCATTTTCTAAATGCGTGTGTGTATGTTTTTAAATCCCCTAAAATGTTTACCTGCCATGAGGTTTTAAGACTGAAGACTCGGCATTCCAAATCACCATGAAGAAAACCATAATAAATTTACTATTAATTGGAGATGGAGGAAAGTAGATTATAGAAAAATATCCAATCTTTTTAATCAACCTTTTATATTATAATTACCCATTTTTCTTATTATCTGGCATCCAACATTTGGTTTTTGAGCACAAACAATGTTAGCACTTATGCATTTAATTTACTTTCTGGAATCTCCTTTTTGTCTGGTTCTTAGAGCATTTTAAAGAAATATCTCTGGCTTCCATCTAAACTGGTAATGCTTTAAAACTTTAGAACATTTTAATTTAACTAATGTTGCTATGACGATGGTGATGTTTCTAAAATGATTTTCTGAGTTCAAGAGGTAAAACTGTAAGAATGAAGTCACTCTATGACTGAGAAGTTAGGGAAAAACCCAGATTAATAGTGCCATATGAAACTTTTCTCAAAAAGTGATGCATACACAGGTGAAGAGGTTGGAAAGGCTTGAAAAATGGGGCCTGAAAACCTCACCAGAGGCAGATGCCCAATCTTTAACTTTCTTTTTTGAATGAAAATTGTGATCCAAAAATAAACTTTTTTCTTTATAAATTACTCAGCCATGGGTATTCTAACAACACAAAATGAACCAAGACAGTTACTAAACTTTTCTTTCAAACTTTAACATGCTGTGCATATGCAGAAAGAGCTTTTCAGACAGCTTTATCCAAAGTCCCAAGCTTGGCTTCTATTGCCTCATCTTAGGTCACGTGCTTATCCCTGGATGAAACCACATGGCCAAGAGGATGAGTCACTCTGATTGGCCATCTTCAGTTTCATTTTGTTTCCTAGAGGCAGGAGAAGATCTTCCCTAACTGAATTATATATAGAAAGGGGACAGATAGTTCCCCAAAGAGAGATTGTTATTATTATCAGAATTAGGCAAGCAACAACTCTTGTTAATAATGTTTTTTCTATTTTGGGGCTCTAAAGAAGAAAAAAAGCACTACAGCACTATTTGGGTAGTGTTGGCTCTCTGTGATAGATTTCATTATTTCTCTATGTCCTCATTCCTCTATGTCATGCTTTGAAAGTTTGTGTCCCCCCAATATTAACATGTTAAAATCCTAACCCTCAAAGTGATGATATTCAGAGGTGTTGCCTTTCAGAGGTAATTAGGTCACAAAGGTGCGACCTTTGTGAATGGAATTTATCCTTTTACAAAAGAGATCTGACAGGCATTTCCTGTTACTTCCACCATGTGAGGATGTCACAAGAAGGCACTATCTATAAGACAGAAAATGGGCCCTTACCTGACACTGAATCTGCTTTGCTCTTGGACTTACCAGCCTCCACAACTCTGAGAAATAAATTTCTGTAATTTATAGACCATTAGTTTATGTTATTTTGTTATGGCAACTGAAGGGACTGATACATTCCACAGTAGATTAGTATAACTACAGTCTTATTTTGTCCTTAGAGTGGACAGAGTAGCCTTACCTGCTTCATGACCTTAGGCTTGGCCTTGGGATTTACTTTGGCCAATGGGACATTGGTAGATGTGACCAAACAGGGGTTTGACATGTTTCAGTGTGTTTGGCTTGTGGTCTTGACTCCTGCCACTACCGTGAGAAGACTGTCTCAGGTGCCTGCTGGCCTCGGGGGAGTAGAGAAATGGAGAACATACCTGAATCTAATTTTCCACCCAGGGTCAGACCCAGCTAGGTTCAGATAAGATCAGCTCAGCTCCAATCAAACAACAGATGCATGAGTGAGAAATGAAGCTTATTATTAAGTGCCACTGAGACTTTATGGCTCTTTGTTACATAGTAATAGCTGACAAAGATGCCTTTTCACTCACATCTAGCCATGTACAGGAATGAGGAATGGGAACATACTAGATTGTCTCTGTCTACTAGTGTCATTTACTGGAAAACCATCCATCCTCCTTCTCCTTTGTCAGTCTGGACACCATCCACAAAGTGAGTAAAACTGATTTCTGATTTGGTTGAGCAATTTCTCACCACTATTCCCTCAAATTAGATTTTACTTCTATTGTCTCCTTTTCTATAAACTTCCCCCAAACTCTAAGAGTTTATAATTTGTGTTCTGAAGTATTTGACGTTGAACACGATGCTATAAATAATCTACCGCTCTGAGCATGTTCAATAAGAATTACAACACTGTTATTATGACTACACTTAGGCATTTACAAATTTGCCTTTAAATAGAGATTTATCAGGGGTTTCAGCTGCTCAGTGATGGAATAATATTAATGTCTTCACAAGGACAAATGAGTTAATCCAATCTTTCTATATGCTTGGACACTGGCGATCTCAGTTTGGACAGCTGGCTTTCTAGATACAGTAACTTCTCTGTTACATGGAAAGGCTGGGGGATGGGCTGTTTTCATGTTTATTTTTTTTTTAATTGTTATACAGGGCTTGAGGTTGTAGAGAAACAAAAATACTGAGGTAGACTTCCATTTAGTCTGAGGTGCAGATACTCAGAGAATGCGTGATTAAAAGGGGCAGAAGTGTGGATTCTAAAGGAACATCATTGGCCCCACAGTCCTGTCCATACCAAGCTATATTTTCCTTAGTGAACTCATTAGGGAAGGCAGCCTAGTAGTTAGAGAGTGGACTTTGGACTCAATCTCATTTGGGTTTAAATCGCAGCTCCAAACGTAGAGGGCTTGAGCATTTAAAAAAATTATTTAGGCTGGATGCAGTAGCTCGTACCTGTAATCCCAGCATTTTGGAAACCGAAGTGGGAAGATTGCTTGAGACCAAGAAGTTCCAGATCAGCCTAAGCAACATAGCAAGATCCTGTCCCTACAAAAATTAAAAAGTCATCCGAGTGAGTTGATGCATGCCTGTATTCTTACCTACCAGGCTGATACAAGAGGTTTGCTTGAGGCCAGAAGTTAGAGGTTGCAGTCAGCTATGATTATGCCAGTGCACACCAGCCTGGGTGACACAGTGGGACCCCATTTCTAAAATAAATGAAGAAAAATAAAGAAATAAAAAATAAAAAACTTATTTACATATTTATTTTATCCACTGGTTCATTTATGGTTTTAGGTCAAGTTCCATAAAAGTGGAGTCTGAGAGAAAAATTAAAATGTCTTCTTTTAAATTGTGGGAGGGAGTGCTCTTAGGAGAAACCTGAAAGCGAGAGAAGAACACCAGGTAGGGAAGAGACAAGAGCCAAGCAGGGATGTGCCAGGTAAGGTCTAAAGTTGGCCCGATCAGTGGGGGATGCTGGAGCATGTGTCCCAACACAGGGGCTTCCTTGCCTTGAGGCAGCAAAGTGCCAGCCCTTTCTAAAAGTTGTCATATAATAGCAAACAAATGGAGTCAACCTAGGTGCTCATTAATGGTGGATTGGATAAAGAAAAGGTGGTATATATACAACATGGAATACTATGCAACCATAAAAAGGAATGAAATCACATCCTTTGCAGCAACATGATGCAGCTAGAGGCTGTTATCCTAAGCACATTAATGCAGAAACAGAAAACCAAATACTACATTCTCACTTGTAAGTAGGGGCTAAACTTTGGCTACAAACAGCCACAAAGATAGGATAATAGATACTAAGGATTCTAAAAGCAAGAAGGGGAGGAGTGGAACAAGAGTTGAAAGCTACCCATCTGTTACTAGGTTTGTTGCTTAGGGAAGAGAATCATTAGAAACCCAAACCTGAGCAACACACAACATACCCATGTAACAAACTTGCACAGGTACCCCTTGAATCTAAAACAAAAAACTTTAAAAAGCAATAAAAATTGTGAAAAAGTATACATAAGATAAAATATACATTTTAACCATTTTAAAGTGTACAGTTGAGTAGTATAACATACTTTCACAATGTTGTGCAACTAGCACCACTATCTAATTCTGGCACTTTTTCTTCACCCTAAAAGGTTTCCTGTATCCATTAGTTTTCACTCCCATTCTCTCCTCCCCTCAGCCCCTGGCAATCACTCATCTGCTTTCTGCACCTATGGATTTGCATATGTACTCATTTCTTTTTATGACTGAATAGTATTTCATTGCATGCATATACTACTGTTTTTGTATTTTTAGTAGAGGCAGGTTTTGGTCATGTTGGCCAGGCTGATCTTGAACTCCTGACCTCAAGTGGTCTGCCCTCCTCGGCCTACCAAAATGCTGGGATTATAGGTGTGAGCCACCATGCCCAGGCAAATTTTGTCTATTCATTAGTTGATGGACATTTGGGTGGTTTCCACCTTTTGGCACTCCTAAATAATTCTATAAATATTTGTGTACAAGATTTTTGTTTAAATATTATTTCAATTCCCTTGGGTATGTACATAGGAGTGCAATTGCTGAATGATATGGTAATTCTATATTTGACTTTCTGAGAAGCTACTAAAGTGTTTTCCACAGTGGCTGCACATTTTACATTCCCACCAGTAATGAATGAGGGTTCCAGTTTCTCCACATCTTCACCAACACTTGTCACTGTGTATCTTTTTGACTGTAGCCATCCTAGAGAGTGGGAAGTGACATCTCATTGTGGGAAACCAACTTTTTGTACTCATATCCACTGTCATTAGCTGCAGACTGCTCTGGGGCATTTATTCTTCCACCACAGAGGCGACCTTAATAAGCCAAAGGCAATTCTCCAGGGAAGGGGTGCAACTGTGAGCCATGATCAGGCCACACTCACAGCAGCTGAGAAATAGGTCTACCACACTCATTCATTCAAGAGACATCTACTTACTCCTTCATACAGGAGACATTCAAGAGTCATCTTCATTATGCTGGGCACAATATTAGGTACAAAGGATGCAAAGAACACTTTTGTTTTTGAGACAGTCTCTGTCATACAGGCTGGAGTGCAGTGGTGCAATCTCAGCTCACTGTAATCTCTGCCTCCCATGTTCAAGCAATTCTCCTGCCTCAGCCTCCTGAGTAGCTGAGACTACAGGCACATGCCACCATGCCTGGCTAACTTTTTTGTATTTTTAGTAGAGATGGGATTTCACTGAATTGGCCAGGCTGGTCTTGAACTCCTGACCTTGTGATCCACCTGCCTTGGCCTCCCAAAGTGCTGAGATTACAGGCATGAGCCACCATGCCTGGCCAAAGAACGGACTTTGACTTAACAGAGCTAACATTCTACTGTAACAACATTAATGAAATTACCACACAATGGTAGAAACACAACTCTGAAAAATATGGGGAAGAAAAGGAATTTGAAGTTGCTATGCTTGTAGTAAGATGTGACAATCAAACAAATAAGATTTGACCTCAGCAGAATGGTCAGAGGAGTCTTCCATGAGAAATTAACGATTGAGGTTAATTCTAGAGAATATAAATATAGGGGAACTAGATACCTAAAGAAGAACCAGGAAGGAGTTCTGGGTTGAAGAAACTGCACAAACAGTGATGTGTTCTAGAATCTGAAAAACTTCTTGTTGCCAGGAGATGAAGGGGGAAGGTGTTTTTGAATCCACTTGGTGAGGTTGGTAGGGCCCACACCTGCAGGATAACCTAGGAAGGTTATGTTTATCATAAGAACAATTGGAAGTTATTGCCAAAGATTAAGCAGGGGTGGAATGTGGGAGGGCTCTGATTTGTATTTTTTGATAATATCGCCCTTTCTACCCTGCAGAGATTGGAAGGAGCACATATGTCACGTACAGATTTTTCTGTTCTCTCTAGGTTCATGGCAGTGCATTCTCGCATTGTGGTACATGCTGACTCCACTCATGGTGGTTTGTTTCTCCATTAGTTTGTAGTTTATTCATCATGAGGTCACCTTCAGCGGGGGTTATTATCCATGAGAATTCTAAATGCCTTGGATTGGGGAAGTGTTCCTTCCAATACTGATCTGGAAGCTTGACGTCTCTGCATTGTATGGGTAGCAATTTGAGAGGGACACAATTAATAAGAACCCTCTTTCCTGCCTGAGTTTAGAACCCATTGACACAAGCAGAGAAATCATACAAATCAAGATTGGCTTTGTTGCTGTGAAAGTTGACCTGGAATAGCATGGCTTAGAAGCATGAACACAAGAGCAAGGAGCTTCTTAGTACTGCACCTGAAAATTAGGCTCAGCCCCTAATCACAGATGATAGCTGAAAACCAGTGACTCTCACTCTCCCTTTGTTGACCAGATCTTTGCTGATAAGCTGCACAGCCAGGAACAGGCAAATTGTTCTCAACAAGAAAAGATGAAGAGCAAAGAGCTATAATTGAAGTGCAAAGTGTTCTGGGAAACTTAGAAAGTATTTCTAAGGGAAATTTAGAGAGCATTTTTTATTTTTTGAGATAGGGTCTCACTGTAGCCCAGGCTGGAATACAGTAGTGCCAACACCACTCACTGCAGCCTTGACTTCCCCAGGCTCAGGTGACCTCCCATCTCAGCCCCCCAAGTAGCTGGGACTACAGGTATGTGCCACCACGCCCAGCTAATTTTTGTATTTTTTGTAGAGAGAGTGTTTTGCCATGCTACCCAAGTTGTTCTCAAACTATTGAGCTCAATCTAGCCACCTTAGCCTCCTAAAGTTCTGAGATTACAGGTGTGAACCACTGCACCGGCCTAGAGAGCATTTCTTGAAGGAAGTGAGATTTGAACTGGGCCTTGAGTGAGATGTTGTTTATTTGTTTAAAAAATGTTAATGGGTTATTTACTCTGTGGTAGGCTATAATATCTATGATGCCTGTGAATTGAGAGAGAGAAATGATGGTGTCCTATGCTGAGATTATAGATTAAGCAACAGTAAAGAGGCATTTCTGATGTAGATACCGAAACAAAAAAAATAATAGCAGTAAATTACTTGATATGCTTGTCAGTAGCAGGTATAGAAGGTGCCTCATCCGTATGACCTTGACACTCACCATTCCTACTAAAGATGTGTTGCTGGTAGTATTCCTCTGGAAATGGGAGCAGCTGAGTCAGAGTCCAGGGAAGACTGGAATTGCTGGGCAGTTACTATCCATGGGAGTATCATGAATAAGAGTTGATGCATATCCCAGCTTCCCTGCTTCTTGGGTGGACCAACTCTGAAATATGTTTTCCCATATCGACACTGACTCTTGCTTGTCTATAATGGAGACCTCCTTATCTACACCTCAAGGATTGGCCCTCTCATTCACTCTCCTCTACTGGTGTCTCCTGAGATCACCTCTCCAATCAA
The DNA here is from genome assembly GCA_004027715.1 of Plecturocebus donacophilus. Classification (NCBI taxonomy): domain Eukaryota; kingdom Metazoa; phylum Chordata; class Mammalia; order Primates; family Pitheciidae; genus Plecturocebus; species Plecturocebus donacophilus. Next base: position 38,361 of record PVKP010007434.1, read on the forward strand.
ACACTTACATTCACACCTTTATCTCAAGATCTTCTGGGTAAGATATGTATCATTTTATAAAGTAAGAGATCATATTTGTATTATTTAGATAACAACACCTGAGTCAATTATGTACAAATATAATTAAATATGAAGTTAAAAAGATATTTCAAATGCATATTCATTAGGTCATTCATCCATCAAATATCATTGACAGTTATTGTTGAGCAATGTTGAGCATTATTTTAAGCAACAATAAATAATATTGAGTTCTGCATATAGGAGGTGCTCATTCAATATGACTTCCATTTGAATAAGATTCTTGTTGCTAAATTTGGCTTATCTTTTTCCTTCTTAAAAACAGATTTGGGAGTGGCAGGCAAGATGGCCAAATAGGAACAGCTGTGGTCTACAGCTCCCAGTCAGATCAATGAAGCAGGTGGGTAATTTCTGCATTTCCAACTGAGGTACCCGGTTCATTTCATTGGGACTGACTAGTCAGTGGGTGCAGCCCATAGAGGGCAAGCCCAAACAGGGTGGGGTGTTGCCTCACCCAGGAAGTAGAAGGGGTCAGGGAACTCCTTCCCCTAGCCAAGGGAAGCCATGAAGGATTTTGCCATGAGGGACAGTGCTATCTGACCCAAATACTGTGCTTTTCCCATGGTCTTCACAACCAGTAGACCAGGAGATTCCTCCGGGTACCTATGCTACCAGGGTCCTGGGTTTCAAGCACAAAACTGGGTAGCCATTTGGGCAGACACCAAGCTAGCTGCAGGAGATATTTTTCATACCCCAGTGGCACCTGGAATGCCAGTGAGAGAACCGTTCACTCCCCTGGAAAGGGGACTAAAGCCCGGGAACCAAGTGGTCTAGCTCAGTGGATCCCCCCCACCCCCAAGGAGCCCAGCAAGCTAATATCCACTGGGTGGAAATTCTCACTACCAGCACAGTAGTCTTAAGCCAACCTGGGACACTCAAGCTTGGTGGCGGAGGGGCATCCACCATTACTGAGGCTTGAGTAAGCAGTTTTCCCTTCACAGTGAAAACAAAGCCTCCAGGAAGTTTGGATTGGACAGAGCCCACTGCAGCACCGCAAAGCCACTGTAGTCAGATTGCCTCTCTAGATTACTTCCCTCTGGGCAGAGCATCTCTGAAAGAAAGGCAGCAGCCTCAATCAGGGGCTTATAGATAAGACTCCCATCTCCCTGAGACAGAGCACCTAGGGGAAGGGGCAGCTGTGGGCATAACTTCAGCAGACTTAAACGTTTCTGCCTGCCAGCTCTGAAGAGAGCAGTGGATCTCTCAGCACAGCACTTGAGCTCTGCTAAGGTACAGCCTGCCTCCTCAAATGGATCCCTGACCCTATGCCTCCTGACTGGGAGACACCTCCCAGCATGGGTGGACAGACATCTCATACAGGAGAGCGCCAGCTGGCATCTGGTGGGTACCCTCTGGGATGAAGCTTCCAGAGGAAGGAAGAAGTAGCCATCTTTGCTGTTCTGCAGCCTCTGCTGGTGATACCCAGTCAAAAAGGGTCTGGAGTAGACCTCCAGCAAACTCTAGCAGACCTGTAGCTGAGGGTCCTGACTGTTAGAAGGAGAACTAACAACAGAAAGGAATAGCATGAACATCAACAAAAAGAATGTCCACACAGAAACCCCATCTGAAGGTTCCCAACATCAAAGACCAAAGGTAGATAAATCCAGGAAGATAAAGAGAGACCAGCACAAAAAGGCTGAAAATTCCAAAAACCAGAATGCCTCTTCTCCTCCAAAGGCTCATAACTCCTCACCAGCAAGGGAGCAAAACTAGATGGAGAATGAGTTTGATGAATTGACAGAAGTAGGCTTCAGAAGATGGGTAATAACAAACTCCTCCAAGATAAAGAAGTATGGTCTAACCCAATGCAAGGAAGCTAAGAACCTTGAAAAAAGGTTAGATTAAATGCTAACTAGAATAACCAGTTTAGAGAAAAACCTAAATGACCTGATGGAGCTGAAAAACACAGCACAAGAACTTTGTGAAGCATACACAAGTATCAATAGCCAAATTGATCAAGCAGAAGAAAGGATATCCAAGATTGAAGATCAACTTAATGAAATAAAGCATGGAGACAAGATTAGAGGAAAAAGAATGAAAAGGAATGAACAAAGCCTCCAAGAAAAATGGGACCACATGAAAAAATCTATATTTGATTGGTGTACCTACCGCAAAGTGATGGAGAGAATGGAACCAAGTTGGAAAACACTCTTCAGGATATTACCCAGGAAAACTTCCCCACCCTAGCAAGACAGGCCAACATTCAAATTCAGGAAATACAGAGAACACCCCAAAAATACTCCTCGAGAAGAACAACCCCAAGACACAAAAACATCAGATTCATCAAGGTTGAAATGAAGGAAAAAATGTTAAGGGCAGCCAGAGAGAAAGGTCAGGTTACCCACAAAATGAAGCCCATAAGACTCACAGCAGATCTCTCTACAGAAACCCCTACAAGCCAGAAAAGAGTGCGGGCCAATATTCAACATTCTTAAAGAAAATAATTTTCAACCTAGAATTTCATATCCAGCCAAACTAAGGTTCACAGGTGAATGAGAAATAAAAATCCTTTACAGATGAGCAAATGCTGAGGGATTTTGTCACCACCAGGCCTGCCTTAGAAGAGCTCTTGAAGGGAGCACTAAATATGGAAAGGAACAACCAGTACCAGCCACTGCAAAAACATAACAAATTGTAAAGACTATCTACACTGTGAAGAAACTGCATCAACTAACAGGCAAAATAACCAGCTAGCATTATGATGACAGGATCAAATTCACACAGAACAATATTAAGCTTAAATATTAATGGGCTTACTGCCTCAATTAAAAGACACAGACTGGCAAATTGGATAAAGAATCAAGAACCAATGGTGTGTTGTATTCAGGAGACACATAGGCTCAAAATAAAGGGATGGAGGACGATTTACCAAGCAAATGGAAAGAAAAAAAAGGAGGGGTTGTAATTCTAGTCTCTGATAAAACAGACTTTAAACCAACAAAAATCAAAAGAGACAAAGAAGGGCATTACATAATGGTAAAAGGATCAATGCAACAAGAAGAGCTAACTATCCTAAATATATATGCAACCAATACAGAAGCACTCTGATTCATAAAGCAAGTTCTTAATGACATGCAAAGAGACTTAGACTCCCACACAATAATGTTGGAAGATTTTAACACCCCACTGTCAATATTAGGTCAATGAGACAGAAAATTAACAAGGATATTTAGGACTGGAACTCACCTCTGGACCAAGTGGACCTAGTAGACATCTACAGAACTCTCCACTCCAAATCAACAGAATATAAATTCTTCTCAGCACCACATCACACTTATTCTAAAATTGACCACATAGTTGAAAATAAAACACTCCTTAGCAAGTGCAAAATAATGGAAATCATAATAAACAGTCTCTCAGACCACAGTGCAATCAAAATAGAACTCAGGATTAAGAAACTCACTCAAAACTGCACAACTACATGCAAACTGAACAACCTGCTCCTGAATGACTATTGGATAAATAATGAAATTAAGACAGAAATAAATAAGTTTTTTGAAACCAATGTGAACAAAGACACGTATATTGGAATTTCTGGGACACACATAAAGCCATGTTTAAAGGGAAATTTGTGGTACTAAATGTCCACAGGAGAAAGCAGAAAAGATCTAAAATCGGCACCTTAACATCACAATTAGAAGAACTAGAGAAGCAAGAGCAAACAAATTCCAAAGCTAGCAGAAAACAACAAACAACTAAGATCAGAGCAGAGCTGAAGAAGGTAGAGATATGAAAAACTGTTCAAAAAAATCAGTGAATCTAGGAGCTGCTTTTTTGAAAAGATTAACAAAACAGACCGCTAGGCAGACTAATAAGGAAGAAAAGAGAGAAGAATCAAATAGACCAGTAAAAAACAATACCACTTATCCCAAAGAAATACAAACTACCATCAAAGAATACTATAAAAACCTCTATGCAAATAAACTAAAAAATCTAGAATAAATGGATAAATTCCTGGACACATACACCCTCCTAAGACTAAACCAGGAAGAAGTCAAATCCCTGAAAAGACCAATAACAAGTTCTGAAATTGAAGCAGTAACTAATAGCCTATCACCCCTGCCTCCAAAAAAATAAATGCCCAGGACCAGACAAATTCACAGATGAATTCCACCAGACATACAAAGAGGAGAGAGTACCTTTCCTTCTGAAACTATTCCAAACAACAGAAAAAGAGAGATTCCTCCCTAACTCATTTTATGAGGCCAGCATCATCAAGATACCAAAACCTGTCAGAGACACAACAGAAAAATAAAATTTCAGGCCAATATCCCTGATGAACATCTATACAAAAGTCCTCAGTAAAATACTGGCAAACCAAATCCAGCAGCACATCAAAAAGCTTATCCATCATGATCAAGTTGGCTTCATCACTGGGAAGCAAGACTGGTTTAACATATGCAAATCAATAAACATAATCTATTACATAAACAGAACCAAGGAAAAAAATCACATGATTATCTCAATAGATGGAGAAAAGGCCTTTAATAAAATTCAACACCCCTTCATGCCAAAAACTCTCAACAAACTAAGTATTGATGGAATGTATCTCAAATAATAAAAGCTATTTATGACAAACCCACAGCCAATATCATACTGAATGGGCAAAACCCAGAAGTATTCCCTTTGAAAACCACTACAAAACAAGGATGTCTTCTCTCACCACTCTTATTCAACATAGTATTGGAAGTTCTGGCCAGGGCAATTAGGCAAGAGAAAGAAATAAAAGTTATTCAAATAGGAAGAGAGGAAGTCAAATTGTCTCTGTTTGCAGATGACATGACTGTATATTTAGAAAACCCCATCATCTCATCCCAAAATCTCCTTAGGCTGATAAGCAACTTCAGCAAAGTCTCAAGATACAAAATCAGTGTGCAAAAATCACAAGCATTCCTATACACCAATAATAGAGAGCCAAATCGTGAGTGAACTCCCATTCAAAATTGCTACGAAGATAATAAAATACCTAGGAATACACTTACAAGGGATGTGAAGGACATCTTCAAGAAGAACTACAAACCACTGCTCAAGGAAATAAGAGAGGACACAAACAGATGGAAAAACATTCCATGCTCATGATTAAGAAGACTTAATATTGTGAAAATGGCCATACTGCCCAAAGTAGTTTATAGATTCAGTGCTATCCCCATCAAGCTGCCATTGACTTTCTTCACAGAATTAGAAAAAAAAAAACTACTTTAAATTTTATATGGAACCAAAAAAGAGCCCATATAGCCAAGACCATCCTAAGCAAAAAGAATAAAGCATCATGCTATCTGACTTCAAACTATACTGCAAGGCTACAGTAACCAAAACAGATATATAGACCAATGGAAAATAATAGAGTCCTTAGAAATAATGCCACCCATCTACAATCATCCAGTCTTTGACAAACCTGACAAAAGCAAGGAATGGGGAAAGGATTCCCTATTTAATAAATGGCGTTGGGAAAACTGGCTAGCCATATGCGGAAACCTGAAACTGGACCCCTTTCTTAAACTTTATACAAAAATTAACTCAAGGTGGATTAAAGACTTAAATGTAAGACCTAAAACCATGAAAACCCTAGAAGAAAACCTAGGCAATATCATTCAGGACATAGGTATGTGTAAAGACTTCATGGCTAAAACATCAAAGGCATTGGCAACAAAAGCCGGAATTGACAAATGAGATCTAATGAAACTAAAGAGCTTCTGCACAGCAAAAGAAACTACCATCAGAGTGAACAGGCAACTTAAAGAATGGAAGAAAATTTTTGCAATCTATCCATCTGACAAAGGGCTAATATCCAGAATCTACAATTAACTTAAACAAATATACAAGAAAAAAGCAAGCAACCCTATCAAAAAGTGGGTGAAGGATATGAACAGACATGTCTCAAAAGAAGACTTTTATGTGGCCAAGAAACATGAAAAAAAGCTCATCATCACTGGTCATTAGCAAATCAAAACCACAATGAGATACCATCTCACACCAGTTAGGATTGCAATCATTAAAAAGTCAAGAAAGAACAGATGCTGGAGAAGATGTGGAGAAATAGAAATGCTTTTACACTGTTGGTGGGACTGTAAATTAGTTCAACCATTGTGGAAGACAGTGTGGTAATTCCTCAAGGATCTAGATCCAGAAATACCATTTGACCCAGCAATCCCATTACAGGGTATATGCCCAAAGGATTATAAATCATTCTACTATAAAGAAACATGCACATATATGTTTATTGCAGCACTGTTCATGATGGCAAAGACTTGGAACCAAGCCAAATGCCTGTCAATGATCGACTGGATAAAGAAAATGTGGCACATATATCCCACAGAATACTATGCAGCATTAAAAAAGGATGAGTTCATGTACTTTGCAGGGACATAGACGAAGCTAGAAACCATCATTCTCAGCAAACTAACACAGGAATAGAAAACCAAACACCACATGTTATCACTCATAAGTGGGAGCTGAACAATGAGAACACATGGACACAGGGAGGGGATCATCACACACTGGGGCCTGTCGGGCAGTGAGGGGTAAGGGATAGCATTAGGAGTAATACCTAATGTAGATGACGGGTTGATGGGTGCAGCAAACCACCATGGCATGTGTATACCTATGTAACAAATCTGCACGTTCTGCACATGTGTCCCAGAGCCTAAAGTATAATAATAATAATAATAAAACAGATTTATCTGCCTTTTCTCTTAATCATTCTAATATGTTCTTAACAGCCAGGTGCAATGTCAACTCAGCTTCCCTTTAGCTGCCAAATACCTTCCATGTGCTATAAACAAGATGATTACCTTGGGCCCAAAGTGCAATGCTTACCCAATTATAGAAACCGTGTGAACGTGATGTTGATTACTACTGCCATTGTGAGGTTAGGACTTGGGCAATCACCTGTACAATTTGATCAGAAATCAGCCTACTTTTGAAGAACAGGTGAGGATTGATAACTTAGTGCAAAGTTCCCTTGGATGATGGTACAATCTTCATGGCCTGTTATTCTCCACACATGCATGCTCAGACATGAGCATGCATTCATACACACATACACACACAGACACACACACACACACACACACACACACACACACACACACATACACACCCCAACAGTCATCCATGGTAATTTTACAAATTCAAATTCTAATACACTAAGTAATAAGCCATTTTGATATTTCCTATTCCTTTCTAGTCTTTGACCATAAACAAATGTCATTTTAATGTGATTATAATAAAATTTATATATTTCATTCATTTTTTCTTATATGATTTTGCCAGTATTTTTCTCCATGAGGATTTTCCAAATGCTTTGTAGATGTCAACAATGGAATCCTTCTAACTGGAATGAGTTTGTATTCTGTGCTGAAATCACATTTGGGGACTCAAAGAAAGAGCCACGTTTACCATTTGTGTTTTCTACTCTAAGGAATGAACTGGTTGCTCTTTCTTTCAGGGATTAATGTGTTTGGATAATTGTTTCAAGAGAGAACATAGCACAGGAAAGCGGGTGTACAGGCTTGGCTTTTGGCAGAGGCCTAGTTTATTTGTCATGTATTCACTCATGCATTCATTCAACAAACATTCTTTGAATATCTATCTATTACCCACCAGACATTGGTAACAATGCTATCTGCAGGCAGGTGATGGAGACCAGAGACTATCATGGATCAGGAGCAGAAAGATGGAAGAAATGAGTGACTATGAGAGCTGAGTGTCAGTATTCATACCTGCCCTCTAAAAACAGAGATACCAGCTGAGCAGAGAGGAATGGAGGGCACGAAGAGGGGCCTGTGGTCCAATCATACCAACAAACAAGAGCTAGAAAGACAGGACATCATTGCAAGCAAACATCCCAGATCAAATAAGCAGAAGTCAAGCACGAAGATTAAAGATTTAAGACCTCGGTGGGAAGAACAGATCCTGAAAAAGACAGCAAAGAATGAGGTCAGCTCATTTTGAGTGTGACTCCTGGGAAAGCAATGTATTCTAAGCACTTTCTGAGTCTTGGAGAGAGGCCATGAACTCCAGCAGGGCTGCCTGCATATGAATCCCACGTGGAAGCTAGGTGACTTCAGGTAAGTGACTTAATATTCCAGGACCACATTTTCCAGATCTTGAAATAGCGATGACCTCTAAGTGCTTAGCTCATAGGTTTGTAATGAAGCCTAGGTGAGCTCATACTTGCACAGTGTTCAAAACAATGCCTGATACAAAGTAAGTGCATATATAAGAGTTATTAAATAAAATTAATGGACAGTGGAGGAAAGCACTTCATGACAATGACTTAATTCTTTTCACTATCCCCAACCATCCTCATTTTTAGAGATTTATAAATCCATGTAACACCATGGTCTTTTTTCTAATTATTTACATGTGGTTTCAACGATGGCTTCCTTCCCCAACCATGATAACCACAGTCTTCTATTCCTCTTCCGCTAGCAATGGATACCTTCACTATTGTGTCCTGTTGGTTGAAAGCCAGGCTGAAGCATCGTCTAGGTGCTGGGCCGGGTACTCAACCTTCACACATATCAGAGCCTTACCTTTTGGCCTGCTCTGTGTTCTCAAGCTCTCACATGCAATGATAGCTCCCAGCTTCCCTAAAACCTCCAGACCTTTAAGCTGGTTACATACCAGTGTGGTGCCGATTGCATACCAATCTGGCAACATGTTGATGTTTCCATGCAGGAATCCTCACAGCCAGGCTTCACAACTCAGCAAGGGGGCTTGTGCCATCCCTGCCTGAAGATCATTTTGCATTTTTTAGCCGGTATCCAGCATGTTGACTAAGAACAAGAGAGATTTCTTTGAAAGAACAATCAGGATGCCCTAGCTCCCGGGGCCTTTTACCAGCTCTCAAGCCTGGGATGCTTTGCCACGGATGGCCTGGCTCTTTGGTTGAAGGCCTAACTCCAGGAATGGTGCCATCATTTCAGTGGTTAATAACAAACAAAACAGAAAGATAGACTGCATGACTCATGTACACTGCCACCTGCCGAGGCTTGGGAGCAAAGATTTGGCAAGAACTAAGGAACAGGACACAGAATCTACTTTCTTTCCTCTTCTTTTTCCTTTACAGAAAGACTCTTTGTTTTTGCCATTCTATACACAAGCTAAACAGATTACAGTCAAGAAAAACGAGGGCAGGCCCAGGTGTCTAGGAGATGGGAGAGAATTTGCATTCCAATTGTGGAACACATCAAAAGGCGATTCTTTCTGCCTCCGTTGGAAGGTGCAGCTCAGTTTGGGGGCTATTTCAACAGGACCATACCTTTTCTCGCCAATTCAAACTGGGGGCACTCCAAGGATGGCCGGGGGAATCCTGGAAGGAAAGGACAGCACCTTTATGAAGGTAGATGTTTTTATTTCCTCCCCTCTACAGCCTTGAAGGCTGAAAGAGGCTCATGTTTTTTCTATATTTTTGGCTTCTAGTGGATTTGAAAATGGAGAAATACCGTAAGTCAATTGCAAAATAAATAAATTTGAGTATGTTAAATGTTAACTTTTGACAAAATAACACATTTAGTGTACAAACACATACACTACAGTGATTGTGTGTGTGACTTCATTTATGGATAGTGTCAAAAGTTTGCATTTGAGGAACAGGATGGAAATGAGGCTCCCAGCAGATGGTTCTTGTGCACCGCCCCCAGCCAGATGGTTCTGGCAAGATGCTTCTCAGAAAGAATGCTTCTTCCCCCACCACTACAGAAATTGTCCCCCGGAGGGGCATGGTGGCTCACGCCTGTAATCCCAGCACTTTGGGAAGTCGAGATGAAAGAAAGGATCAGTTGGGGCCGGGACTTCGAGACTAGGCTGGTCAGCTTGAGAAAATCCAACCTCTATGGAAAATAAAAAAATTAGCTGGGCATAGTGGCATGTACCTGTAGTTCCAGCTACCTGGGGAGGCTGAGGCACAAGAACACCTTGATGCAGTAGGTTGCAGTGAGCAGATGCCACTGCACTCCAGCCTGGGTGACAGAGCAAGACCCTGTCCTAAAAAAATAAAATAAACAAAATAAATTGCCCCCCCAACAAAAGACCCTATCCCTAGTTTGTCTGCCTCCCCAAGAAACATACCTCAATTTCGACTCGTCCTTTTTTGTTTATCTCATTAAAAATATAGATAGATAGATAGATCTCCATGAGAGACTTCACTTAAAAGCAAAGTATTCTTTGTTAGTTTGGAATAAACCAGAGAATCAAAGGCTCTCTCTCCTCTCCAATCTCCACCCGCGTTCACACTCCCCGCCACACACGCACTGAAACAGCTCGGGCTCTCTGTTCACATGGTCCCCTTTCTGCCCCTCCACACAGACTTATTTCATAAAAATGTCAGCTATTAAGTTAACATTATTTAAGGGGCTTTGGGTTTTAGTTCCTGAATGCAACTTAAGCTGGATCCATAAAGGCCTGACACGAAGTCCCGGCTGTATAAAACATGATCCACAGAGGTACTAAATAAATAACCTGGCTGTGGGCTTCCAGGCCGCTCTATTTATCACTGCAGTGAGGATAAGGATCTGATTTAGAGTGAACCCTACTGAGGGTCGAACCGGGCACAAGCTGTAATATGATCTGCAGGGGAGGGCTGATAACCTGAAACAATGTGAAGAAACCCTGTCAGATAAATAAAACAAACTGTTTGTCCATTAAATAGCGCTGTCAGGAAGAGGACAGGGAAGCCAAACAGAGCTAAATCCAATTCTTTTATAGCCACACAAAGCCAGGAACACCTGAACTAAGCTGGGAAAATAAGCTCCCTTAGAAATAGGTTGTGGGGGGATGGTGTTTGGAGGGAAGGGGATCGTGGTCTGATTTACTGAAGTCACTACAGTAGGAAAAAGTTGCTCTTTGATCCAGGGCAAATCCTGCCCTCTTCCTGGGTCTTGGTCTCCCCATTTGTGAAATGGGACCTGTCTTGCTGGTCCTGCCCTCACTGGATTACGGAGGTGGACCCATGGAAGAAGTACAGAAAAAGGATTCTGAAGAAGAAGGAAATGACTACTCAAGGCTCAGGTATGCAAGTGCCTACAGAGGCCAAGCTTGAAGCAAAAGCCCAGGGCAGCGGGGACCAGAGAACGAAGGACTTATCTCAAGGGGCTGAAGTAACCCGGCACCACCAATGCTGCTGCACAGAAATACAGTCCCCTGCTGCCAACTCTAAAATTTTTTCAGTATATGGATGTTATTGTGAGATCTCAAGAATTCTAAATGTTGGAGGTTGTTATTACATGAATATTTTTAGAATACTATGTATGTTTCATTGGAAAACCATGTGGGTAAGATGTGACCTATAGCCTCCAACCTGTGGACGAAAGTAAAACCAGGTGGAATATTTTTGTGGTGACCACGTTGCTACTGCTGTAGATGCTGGACAGAACCCTGGGATACAAAGGCAGCAGAAACAGCAGTGCCCTTTCTCAAACCTGCTGGTACACCTCCTGTATGTTTGCCTCCGCTCTTTCAATTTGTTGATGTACTTTTACTGGATTTATGCACCATCTCACTGAATACTACACAGAATCTTTGAAGAACAAAGATTCTCATCAATTGTGTGTGTTCTAACTGTCCTCTGAGCTTTCAGTTCCTAGATAGAAAACACTAGTCCCTCTCTTGGCCAGTACTTCTCAGTGGGGTGCCCCTGGCATTCTGGACAGGCACTAGATGTCTACAGCTGCCCTGAGGCCTAGGACAACTGAACAATGCCCTCACACTTTAAAAAAAACAACAACAAAACAAAAACCAAAAACACTTTGATACTTTACCTTTGTGGAAACCAGAGAGTCTCCTTCTCTATCTTTGAAGAAGACTGGTATAGTTTGGCTGTGTCCCCTCCCAAATCTCATCTTGAACTGTAGCTCCCATAATTCTCATGTGTTGTGGGAGGGACCCAGTGGGAGATATTGAATCATAGGAGGGGTTTCCCCCATACAGTTCTTGTGGTAGTGAATGAATCTCATGAGATCTGATGGTTTTATAAGGGGTTTTCCTTTCCGCTTGGCTGTCATTCTCTCTTGTCTGCTGCCATGTAAGACCTGTCTTGCCTTCAGTCATGATTGTGAGGCCTCCCCAGCCACGTGGAACCGTGTGTCCATTAAACCTCTTTTTCTTTATAAATTACCCAGTCTTGGGTATGTCTTTATCAGAAGCGTGAAAATGTACTAATACAAAGACCAAGCAGGTTAATTTGGCTTTCTAATGGTCAACGTGACCAGCCAGGTCTCTGGGATGGACTTCCTAAGGCAGCCTGGAGTGAGGCCTGGGCTTCTTGGACAATGAAGGTGAAGTCAGCAAATAGGAACAGAAGGTATTCTGGAATAACAGAATGGCTCTGGTTTCCAACAGAGGTTCTGGGTCACCAATGTTATTTGTTGAACAGAAACATTCCCTAGCCTTATCCTGCCAAGCCTGCGGGCATAGCCTAGGGATGTTTCCTTTTATATAAAGCTTTGCTGGTGAATCTAGACCGTCTTTTGAGCCATTGCTTTAATAAAAGCATGAGTGTTTCCTTCATCTAAAGCAGTCTCAAACTTACCTGTTCTTCAGAATCACTTGGAAAGATTTACAAAATAAACTTCCTTAGGAACCGCCATAGAAGACTGATTTGATTTGCACAGTGGATTAAATTTTCACAAAACTATCATAGGCAGGAAAGTATATGAGGATCTCTTACATCTTTGCTATGTATTTGAATACGTAGGTCTGTTTATCTACACATTTCAGATGGCAAAAGAGAGAGCCAGAAATAGAAAATGACCATTATGATCTTAGACCCAAGACTAGAAGAAGATTCAAATGTCTAGCCTTGTTCTTGAGGGTATTACCATCACTTTTTTCTGCAGAATCTAAAGCCAACTTGCTGCATCCAAGCTATTTATTGTTGGGCTAAAATTAATTTTCTGAAGTAGTTACAGTGAGGTTTTTCTTTCCATTGAGTTATATTTTTTTCCTTACACTTTGTATTATTGACTCATTCACCTTCCCCCATCAGGCAGAAAGCAGTTTCTGTGTTTTCTTGGCTTTGGGATGGTTTGTGGCAGAGCCTCCTGGCTTTAGCATCCAAAATCTCGTGTTCATTGAGAAGCCCACAGCATGAGGACAAAGGAATTGCTTCTTGACTTAAAAGCAGTTCCCAGAGACTTAAGGAGGGATAGATGGAGGCTCAGAATAAAAATTAAGATGATTAAAAATGCAGAAATGTGAAATATTTTTCTTAGTAAGCCTTTAGATCAAAATGGAGATGGATAGCCTTTGGTTCAGATATAAATAAACTATTGGCCTTTTCAATTTGAGTAATCTCAGAGAAGGAGGTCAGTCTTGTACAAGGAGATAAAATTATAAGCAAGGAAATAAAAGATTTCTTTTTATTTTAAGGGATTCCTTAAGAAAATAAAATTCATTTTTATTACCTTTTTCTGTGTTTGAGTCAGAGTCTGGCTCTGCTACGCAGGCTGGAGTGTGGTGGCGTGCTCTTGGCTCACTGGAACCTCTGCCTCTTGGGTACAAGGGATACTCCCACCTCAGCCTCCTGAGGAGCTGGGATTACAGGTGTGCACCACCATGCCCAGCTAATTTTTTTGTGCTTTAGTGGACATGGGTTTTCGTGATGTTGGCCAGGCTGGTCTCAAACTTTTGACTTCAAGTAATCTGCTAGTCTCAACCTCCCAAAGTGCTGGGATTACAGGCATGGGCCACCACATCCGGTGTAAATTCTATTCAGGTGAATAAAAACATAACTTAAACAAGGTTTTAAAAAGGAAAATAAATAAAAGTAATATGTTGGTTAGTATGAGTGGAAAACTCAGGGGTACAAATGACTACAGGTACAACCCAATCCAGAGCTTCAAATAACATTGTCAGGAATGGCTTTATCTGTCTCTGTCTCCACTTCTGTACCAACTTCATTCCTCTGGCAAGCCCTTCCATGTGGTGGCCATCAGGCTCCTCACTTATTTCCTACAGTTCAGCAGTTCAGGTGCTACCAGCACATCTTCTCATTGGCCTGCCTTGGGACACCGGCCCATTCCCATAGCTATTATTGTGAACAAGGTGTGTATAGAGCATTGCTAAGTGGCCATCCTGGATCCAGGAAGGTGGGGTCAATCTATCTAACATGCACAGACAGACAGTGGAGATGTGGTGACTCTAAAAAGGGAGAAGAAGTCAGCACTGTGAAAGAAAAAAGAGGGCAATCGATCCTGGGCAAGAATGAACAACAGATGTTTTCTTACAAAGGGAGACAAGATGGATGTAGAGAAAGAAATTAAGTCCATTTTCTCTTTTCTGTCTCACATTAGCATTCATTAAATAAAAGCAGGAAGTCAAAACAGTGAGACAAACACTGATTGAGAATAAAATCAAGGAAAGGGCCCTTTTATAATAGTGAGAATTCTGACTTGATATTGTTTTCAAGAAAGTTCTTTTTTTTTTCTTTTAAGAACCTACAGTAACTCAGCTTGGCTAATAAAGTATTTGTCTAGTACATTATAGAAGTCTTTTGGGAGACTATTGAATCAATTAGAATGATTTGTAATTAGCACACCAACCTAATGACAGGGTGTCTCTAAATTGCTGGAAAAGAGTTTGCTCTCTTAAGAGACTCGTATGATCCTCTTGTAAATTTATTTACATCAGTGATATGCTTAGTGGCTTTTAAAATATTTCTAGAATATAAATTTTGACTAGATCCTGTATCAAATATTACAAATTCTCAATTAAATGGTTTTGATAATTGGGAAGTTACCATATTAATCAGAAAGATTTCCCCCTCTATACAATTATTCACAAAGGCCTTGGAGCAAGCTATCGCAAGCTGGCATTTTTGAAAATTCTGATTGATATGAAGTTATATCAGACCCCAAAGTCATATCAAACAGAATAGAACTAGATACAATAGAACTGTTATTACAAGGTGTCATTGCCTGTAATTCCAGGGATATTGACAACACAGATGAGTGTAAAATCATGCCTTACTTTGTTTTTGGGGTTTTTTTCCCTGAAAAGTTTGAAAGGAAGCTGGGAATTAACTGAACTTAAAAAAAGTTGTCCAGATTCAAGTGGACAGATGTCCATATATGTGGTACAACGTTAGTCTTTCAAATTTCTACCACCTAATTTTAGAGTAGTGTCAATCCACAGATGTGGCATTTTGGTCAACAACATGGGTTCTGAAGTCAGGCAAAACCTGGATTCAGGCAAGGTGTGGTGGCTCACACCTGTAATCTCAACACTTTGGGAGGCTGAGTTAGGAGAATCCCTTGAGCCCAGGAGTTTGAGAACAGCCTGGACAATATAGCAAGACCTCATCTTCACAAAAAATTTTTAAAAAATTACCTGGGTGTGGTGATGGGTGCCTGTAGTCCTAGCTACTTGGGAGACCAAGGCAGGAGGATCCTTTGAACCCAGGCATTCGAGGTTGCAGTAAGCTATGATTGTATCACTGCCTGAGTGATAGAGTGAGACTCTGTATCAGAAAAAAAAAAAAAAAAAATTAAAAAAACCCTAACTCCCCACACCAGAACAACCGAAAAGCCCCTCCAAAAACCCAACCTAGATTCATATCCTAGCTCCTTCCTTATTATGGATGTGGAATTTTAGGCAAGTTACTTAAATTTGAGGCTTCCCAGTTTCTGACATATTTGTCAGAAAAGTGGATCAGATGATAATAGTAATATGTTTTGTGGAAAAATGGAAATGACAATAATATATTTAGTGGGATTAAATAGAATGCATGTATCTTGTACACAGTAAACCTGCATTTGTTGCAGCAAAACCCCTGGGTTAGTAGGGATTTGATTCTGAAGAATTACTCATTTTTATCTTATTCCAGTCACTAATCTGGAAACTACAAAGAGGTCTCCATAGCAGGCTAGAGCAAAGGTTGAGGAGTGTAGAATATACAATAGAAGACTTGTATTTTCTGTCAAATTATGTTTGCAGTACCTCTGAAGAATAATCAATTTCCATTCATTCTCTCATTCATCACTTGTCCCATAGATATTGATGTCTACAGATATTAATTGATATTAATCAAGCGTCTATTAGATATTGCAAATTCATTAGAGATAAAACAATAAGGTAGTCATGTACTTAGAGCAACTTAAACTTATTTTCAACATGTCATCACTTCTCTTGAGTTACCTGTTATATTTTGTCATAATTATCCAACCAAGAAAAACGGAAAACAAAATAGCTTTCCACCTCAAGATTGTTATTAATGAGTTAAAACATGTGACATGCTTAAGATACAGATTTTCTCATAATTCAAGAAATAGCATAGTACAAATAATTATTTCAACCACTACCACAATGATCATTTTGTTATTTTTTTTTTTTTTTTGAGACAGAATCTCGTTCTGTCGCCATGGGCCAGGCTGGAGTGCAGTGACATGCAACCTCCATTGCCTGGGTTCAAGCAATTCTCCTGCCTCAGCCTCCCAATTTTGTGATGTTTTTAAGCATCATGATGCTGTTAGAAACATTAGACCAAACTCACTTCAGATCTGGGTCCGCCTTATAATAGCGACTGATTTGGGATGAATTATATAACCTCTCTGAGTTTCAGTTTCCTCATCTATAAAATGGGCATAATATCAGTACCTGACTCATAAGGTAATCATGACTCTTAAGTGAGATATTGTCTATAAATTACTGGTATAGCACCTGGAATGTAGTAAATAATCACTACATAATCAAACAGCAACTAAAATGTTTTTTTTTGATTACCGTAATCAAAACAGTAACTAAAGCTTGTGTTCCCATTTTAAGTTGACACGATACTTTCACTTTGACATTCTCATATGAGGCTCAGAGAATGAAAGAAGTTTCATTAATACTATTGCTATCACTATCATCATTTTACCCATTTATAAAGTAAGGAAGGGTTCAGTGACTTGCCTAAGATCACAAGGCAGATAAGTGGTCCAGTAGAGTCTTTGTCCAAGTATTCATTACAAGTGATTTTCAAAGTGATCCTTTGGCCTGGAGAGAATTTCTCTTCTTATTTGTATAATGGATCAGCAGTGATGATGATAGGTCTGACCTGGTGCTTCTAGATGCATATTTTGATAGGATACACAAGTTCAACAATTGGGGGATAAGGCAAACTGATCAATCCATGCCTCTTTGTGGGCAAAACCACTGCTATTATGAAAAAATTTGTCATTTCTTTATTCACAACAAACAGATATTGCCATGTAACTAAATACTCGTGAATCTTTTGGTCTTACTTCAGGAATAATCCAAATCAGAGCCATGCTAACATGTTTTTCTTTAAAAAAACAAAGTTGAAAAGATGCTACTTTTGGAGAATATCCTCTGGAATGGCTGGTGAGAATACCATCTTCCCTGATTCCTCTAGCCAAACTTCTGTGAGATGTGGGTCCAGCTTTAATGTATCTTCAGATTTCCAAAAGGAGCTGGTAATCTGGATTTTTATATGAAATATACAATTTTTAAAATTGTGGACTCCATTAAAACAGAAACAATATAAGATGATTGCCTGAAGTCTGGGGTCAGGGAAGAATTCCATGAACAAGTGGCTTTTAGTCCCAACCCAGAAAATGAGTAGGTATCTGCTGGAAGGACAGGGAGTGGCTTCCGACATCTGGACTGTAGACTCTGTACCATAGGCGGTTGGGTGGTGGGGAGTGAGGAACAATGAGGCTGGAAAGGTAGGCAGAGGCTACATCCTGCAGGTCATTATTGGCTCTGCAAAGAGCAGTGGAAATGGCGGTATGGTTGATTCGATTGGCTTATTAGAAACATGGCACTCTGATAGGAATTGACTGGAAAGAGGCAGGAAGGGAGCTGGGGGAGCTTGTAAGGTATTGTTGGAATAATTTAAGCAGATATTTCATATTCCTATCCCCACCTCATCCCTTGTTGGACCCAGTTCCAACACTCTACCAAACTAATTCTCTTCTTTGTTTTCCTAAACATGACTATCTTTCAACTTCAGCCTCTCTAAGGACTTACAGAAAGACTTCCAACTGTTTCCAAATCCTCTGACATGTCTCACCTACTTTGGTCCTTTTTTAGTTCTCTCTAACTCTTTTCTTCTTATGTTTTTTTTTTACACCCAAATACCCAATTTCCAACTGTCATTGAATAAGAATTAGTAACACATTGCATTAAAAAATAACTTATTGGTAAATCAAACCTTCTGGCAAACATTAGGGCTTGGGTATCTATTGTCATTTCTTGTCTTTCTACCTAAGGAAACATTTCCCCCATCTCCTTACTGCTGACATTTTTCTTTCTTTCTTTCTTTCTTTCTTTCTTTTTTTTTTTTTTTTGGAAATGAAGCCCTCAGGTTGTTCTTCTGCACTCTTTGAAGTTACTGTGAATTTCATGAAACTAGTTTGATGGCAAAGTGCCAGGAGAATTTGAACAACTTGTGAGAGAGGATATTACTGTTTTTTTCTGTCATTTTAAATTTCCCAAGGCCATCCCACAGAGTGGTGGGAAAAGGTATTGATTAGTGGTGACTGTCCTTCAATGTAGGTGCCCACACTCCCAAGTCATGATGTAATATTCATGAGAACTCAGACAATTCTCCCCACCCGAGAACCAAAATTTTAGGGTCATCCTATTGACTCAATGACTTTGAAAGTAAAAGGATAGGGATAAGTGAAAAAATAAAGTGTTGAAGGAACTGTCTTCTACTGATTTCAGCAAAATGATGCTCTCATAATACATGATACATACATAATAATATGTAACATATAATACCTAATGAGCAATTATTTAGAGGATGTTGGAATCTTTGTTGGACTGCGTTTAGAAGCTATTTTTTCTTTCTTTTTCTTCTTCAATGCCTTCAACTTTTTTTCCTCTTTTTGCCTTTGTTTTTCATTTTAGAAAACAGAGCAGACATCTAAAAGAGGCTAAAGACCCAAACTTCTGTGCCCTTGGTACATAGCTGTGGGATTCATGTTACATGGCGCTGGGCGATGTATGCGTCTGCTTGGGGCAGGACACATTTTCTGTTGAATCACGGCTTGCATCTGGTCCCTTTGCCATGCACCGACTCTTGCATTTTTTAAAGATGGCAAATAAATCATTTCTTTCAGATTGGATAAAAAATGGGCTATGGTCTTTGGAAGCAGAAGACTTACAGATAATTCCATGTTTGCACTATAAACTATACCAGTCAATTGCACATTCACGTTTAGATTTGGGCCAGATTTATGCCCCTGAGAAAGTTCTATTTTTGCATGATTTAGACAAAAAAATGTGTCTGAACAGCATTACCCCGCCTAATTTATATGAAACTGTGATTCTGCCACCTGGAGTTTCGGGTCTGCTCTGTGAGACGTGTCTGGTATGTGACTAAAGGACCAAGCGAGGAGGAGGCGGCGGAGGGGGGAGAGAGAGCCCGCTTAAAAGGGAGACGGCCATCCCAGCCAACTGAATGGGGCGTGCACAACCAGCTGGGAGGGAGGCCTCTTCATTGTGTTTTATTATTGGCTCTTGTGTACAACCAGAAAGGCGCCCCCCCTCCTCGGGGCATGCTTGGTTGCTACGATCTGCTCCTGGGGGCTGGTGTGCATCCCGAATGGCATCCCCCTCCTCGCCAGACAGGCTTGGGTAGCTCAATTACCCAAGCAGCATTTTGATACCAGACACTTCCAAGTTCCACCTGCATCTCAGCCTGTGTGAAAAAAAGACAAGTTGAGCAGCTCTCCCACCACCACGCTTGGGGAGTATCTGCAGGAGAACTCGCTCCCCGCTAGACAAATATTGCTCATCTCTTCCTAAGCCGGAGATTCCAAGGTGGTTTGGTTTCGCCTTGTTTTTAACTGCCAACATCCTCTTCTAAGGCTCTTAAGTTGCTGCTCTAAGGAGTTAGGGTTCAGTATTTCTTCCTGGCATGGAAACTGACCCTCTCTGGTCTGCACATTTCACAGTCATTTGGAGGGGCCTCTGCAAAGGTTTGGCAAATATTTTTTGAGCATTGGCTTCATGGCAGGCACTTGTCTGGGAATAAATTGCCAGGAATGGGGTACAGTGATGAACAAGATAGACTTGAGTTCCAAGGGGGCTTATAGTCTAGTGGAAGAGAGAACCATGAATTTAATACTCACATAGATATGTAGACAGGTAAATGAAAATGACAGTCTACAATAAGGGTTTACCTTACTGGGAAGTGGGTGGGGCACGGCAGAATTGAAGAGTTTCCTAAGGAGGGCCCTTTTGAGCTGATAACTGAAGGATGAACAAAGAAATCTGATCTGCCAATCTGGGAAGGAAGCAGGGATATCCACTAGCTCAAGAGGGACACTTTTTAACTGGGTAGGGACACTGACTTACCCAAGGGCACTCAGGAAGCCAGTGGTAGGGTCACAGCAAGAATCCCTGCTGTCAAGGAAGATGCTTAAACACCAGGACTCTTCATAAGAAGGAGCTAGAGCTGATGTTACCATGAAATGCCTCATCCCTTAGTCTTTTTGAGTCTTCATTTCCTCACCTGTGGCATGAGGATGGTAGCAACTGCTCCACACAGGAAGGTTTTGAGATATTTAAATAAGTATGCAATGTGCTTGGCCATAAGAAGTATCAGCTGTTACAGTCATTTATTCTTTCTTCATCTTTGAAAGCAACTCTCTAAGACTGAAAGGAAGAGAAGTGCCTCCTCCCCAAATACAGACCCATAAATCTTTTATTTTAAAAGACAAAGAAAGGCCATAGAGGTCACCCAATTGCACATGCATGGATCTATTCAAAATATTTATTAAGTTCTTACTATTGTAAAGGTATTATTCAAGGTGGTAGAAGAGAGAAAGGGGACTGTGAAATAGGCTTCCTGCCCTCAAAATCAGATTACCTGTTTGAGAAGTTCCCAAGTTTTGGAAAATCAGATATGAAGGCTGAGACCTCATCTTGATTATCCCATCATTTCATAGATGAGGAAACTGAGGCCTGGATCAGGAGGTTGGTGGCTGATCTTAGCACTCTGCCCATTTTCCTGGCATCTTCTCTCTCTTTTTACCAGCTGCAGCCCTTTGATCTCAGAATCTGCTTTATATCACTTGCTGTGGAACTGCCTTTGCAGAATTGTCAAAAGATGCTTATGGAGAGTTGGAAAAGGCCCCCACCTTTATTCTACCGAGGAGGAGCAGAGGAGGCTGAGCTCTTTCAGTATCCACTGATTTCATCAGTGTGTATCAAAGAGCCATTGCATAGGGAGCTGGCTGGTGGGTGCTTTTTTATGTAGGCTTCTTCCTTTCAATGGACAGTTCTCAGCGGTTCCCAGCCTCCTCCTTCTAATTCAGGTATCCTGTCTCCATTGCAAACCTGCCCAGGATGGGGTGGGTTTCTGGGCTCAATAATCACAAGTTGTCCTTGCCCATATGGATATAATGCATGATTTCAGCTCTTAAAGGGGGCATGATGCAAGGCAAAGCTGCTTGAGGTACATCCTGGTACAAAAATGGCTTCTCCGAGACAATAATGTCTGTTTTCCACAGCCAGACTTGATTTAGCTGATGGTTTGGGGGTGCTGCTTGCCAACCCTTGGACTGAAGTTGTTAATTTTCAGCAGCATGGCAAGCAACATTTTATTTCTGATTTGTTTACAGATACATTTTGAGGGACTGGACTGAGCGGGCACGGTCTTGGACTAGGGTGACAGGGATGCCGGGTCAGCCCACAAAGCAACAGGGCCCAGGCATGAGGCTTCTCTAAAGAACCCATATGGGGAGCTACCCCGCCCCCTGCCTCTGGGGCAGTGTTTGGGGACCCTATCCAAATGGTGGAGAGCTGTCTTCCTAGGCTGTCATGCAAGGCTCTGCTGCCAGTGTATGTATTGACAATTACCCTGGAAGTCCTTCCTGTAATTAACCCCAGCTTCAGGGACACTGCTATTTGCACATCAGTTCCCTCCAAAACACCGCCTCTTTGTCATTATTCCCTGGGAAGACGAGTCACTGAAGGAGATGGCTTATCTCAACTCAGTTTTTAACTAGCTTTTGTCTCCTGGAGATATTTGTCGATGATACTTAACAACATTTCAAACCAGGCACTTCTTTTCCCCTTCAACTTTTTTTTAAATAACATTTTCTTCCTTTCTGCTTTTATATTTCTTCCTCTCCCTCCCGTAGCCTTTCATGCATTCAGGATGTAAGAGAACCGGCATCAAAGCCCAGAGCCCTGCTGAATCCTCCTCCCCTATAGTAAGCGTGCCCTTTTCCTGTCTGATCATTGACTCATAACCACAGAGTGTCCCAGGCACAGGATGGGGAGAGGGAGGGCTGAATAAGAGGTACCACGGTCTGTAGCCCCGGAGGAGACAAGAGTTGAGGATTTTGTTGAACGGGACTTTTTTTCCTCTTTGGGGATAATTGTTCAGGACAATCTGAGCTGACCTAGTCCGGGGTGGGAGTGAGGAGAAGCCAGCACCCCACCCGCAACCCAACAACTGACAACTCCAACCAACTGAGACTCCTGTGGTCAGGCTCCAAATCCCAAGGCTAGGCCAGTCACCAGCCCATTCCCCGGGCACCACCAAGACTTTTGATTGCGTTGTTTAATTTTACGGTGATTGAACATATGCGTGTTGATTGCCTGCTATGTGCTGAACTTTGAGCTGACAGGTGACAGATACAGGCAGGCTTAAATCTTGTGGAAGTTACTGTCCCCCTCTTACAAGTCAGAATTTCCAGGCCAGAGACAGCCCCGAGCTCCCCCCACTGCCCAGGTCCTCCCTCCCTTTCTGTCTCCATTAGAGATTGAATGGGGATCACATCTGTTTCTTTTCTTGCTGAAAAGCAGGAGGCAAAGACCCTAAAATGGGGACAGACCAGCACACACCTGGGTGGTCTTTAAATTAGAAAAAAGGTTTTTTTTTGCCAGAGTTCCTCATTTAAGCCTACATTCTCAATATTTTTCATTGCTCTCTGCCCCTGTAGGTTGGGAGAAATGAGGTGGGTGCAGGGGAGGATTCTGGTGGGAGTATAACAGGCACCCACCCTTGAAATGTCCCATTCTCCTCTGGGGTTTGCACATATTTCCCCCCACCGTGTTTCCAGCCCTGGATTCCTCACTGGGCTGGCCAAGCATGGTTCAGGCACTAACAGCTCAGCGGGAGAGGCAGTGGTGGGTGCAGGCAATGAGGCTGCAGTCATTTTCATTTTACCGTACATGCGCCGTTCATGTCCTTTGGAAAATTAAATTGTTTATGTTCTGGCTTGGTATCATTTTTATTTTAAGTGTAGAGTCTCAAGCCAGAGTGTCTGGGGCAAAATCTCTGTTCTATAGCTGCCTGGATTTGGAAACTGTGCCTCAGTTTTCTTGTCTGTAAAATGGGGATAATAAAATCTGACCTCATTGGGCTGTTGTCGTAAGCAATATTTTAGACTAGGTGTGAGCTCTGGTTTGTTGCTGGAGGCAGCCTCTAATGGTCTGCTTCTGTCTTCCTGCCCCACACTGTGACACCTTCCTCAGAGAGCTGTTGTGTCTCATTGAGAAACCTGGTCATCTGTGGTTTCACTCAACAGTTTCTTCATTAATTAAAATCACAAAGTAAGAAATAAGATGCCCAGGGTGAACTACTCTCCTGGAGTCACCAGGCTCAGGCTTTCTTGGGGTTGTAGTGTTAGAGAAGTACACACCAAATATTATATGGAAACATAATTATACCAACAGCTTATTTGATTCCCTGAAATTCAAGTTTAACTGGGGTGTCCAGATTTACAAAATCTGACGATCCTACCTGAGGGATTTTTTTTTCTGGTGATTTGGTCAGATGCCCAGAAGCCCTAAAGTAGACAGAGGCCACCTGGGCTTCTAGAAATGGCTCTTCTCACTGAGCATTGACTCATACCTGTAACTCTAAAACTTTGAGAGGCAGAGGTGGGAGAATTGCTTGAGCCCAGGAGTTCAAGACCAGCCCAGGGTACATGATGGAACCCCGTGGCTACATAAATAAATAAATAAGCTGTGTGTGGTAGCATAGTGGTTCGTGCCTGTAGTTACAGCTACTCAGGAGGCTGAGGTGGGAGGTTGCTTGAGCCTTGGAGGTCAAGGCTGCAGTGAGCCATGATTCCGCCCCTGCACTCCAGCCTGGGTGACAAGAGTGAGACCCTGTCTCAAACCAAACACACATGCAAACAAAAGGCTCTTCTCAGGAATATTTGAAAGCTTCAAAGCAGATGGAAAGAGAAGGGGATGTCAATGGGAACTCAAGTCTTCCCTGTTTCTTATGAAAATAGTGAGAGCCATTCTCAAAGTAGCTGCCTATGGGTAAGAGGACGGTGCCTTCTGGAGGTATTGCGGTTTTTTTAGACGTTAATGTAGTTGCGTGTGTGTGTGTGTGTGTGTGTGTGTGTGTGTGTGTGTGTGTGTATTAGAAGAGCAGGGCCCATGGGAGCAATTCACTTAGTGGCTTCTATACATCTGAGGGTCCTACGAACTATGTAATGCATAACATATACGCCGTTCTTTTTTGTATAAACATAAACAATGTTTAGCTAAACTGCTTGGTATAACAGTTTAAGTTTCCAAGTTCTTTTTGCTTAATTAATGTATTCTGGGTTACAGAAAATTCGAATTCATCCATGAGTGGGAGAGATTAAGCGGAGGAGGAATCAGCTATCAGGCGTACTCCTGTGGTTGTTTTTTAGAATTTGCCAAGGGAACCATCAAGTGAGCCTAGTTATGCTTTTGTGTTTGTTATGTGAGGGTGGGCTGATAAGAATTATTATTATTACTTATAATTGTGAACAAAAAGTAAAATGACTGTGTTATAGTAGATTTATTGAGTGTTCATTTCATAGACCGTGCTTCTTAATGAGCCAAATCATGATCCACTGGGCTTGTAATGTCAGTGAGTGTAGCTTAGGAAGAATGTTGTTTAGAAAATGTGTGTGTGTTTCTTTTTCTTTCTTTCTTTTCCTCCAAAGAGAGTGATGAGAGAAATTTAGTCTCTGGCCACAACAGTGGTGTGATTCAGATCCCAGCATTTATAGAGGCAAATTAGTCGGTGCACCAGCATACTAATGTGGCAGACACCAGCTTGAAGGCAGAAGGGGTAGGGGAGGGGCTTTCTCTAGGAGGTGCTTAAAGGTGACCAGAGACCCAAAGAGGGACTTTTAGGATGGAACAGCCCCCTGAGTCAGAAGAGGAAGTTTGCTTGGGTCTTTGTGTTTCCAAAATGTTCTTTTCTCTTTTCTTTCCACAACTGCAGATAAATATAATTTTCTATTTGTTACCTCAGTAAGTCTTGATCCAAGTTCTGTAGTGAATAAGTAACTATATAAATAAATACATACATAAATGAAATCATCATTTCTTATTTAGATTTCTAGAGGACATGGCTAGGAAATACTTAACAAAAGTTAAAATTCCAATATACGTTTAAAGTGGCTAGATGACATTTCAGCTGCTCCATGCCTGATCTTTTCAAAAGCAAGCATGAGCTCCTTTGCCTATTAATTCCACAGCTTCTCTTTGAGAGAGAGGGATGGATTTGTAGGCTGGAGTTTGTGGCGTGGCAGGAAATCAGAGACAACTCTCAAAGATTAAAGAAACTGGGACTTAAGGGTAAAAATATAATGGAAGCCAGTTTTTGACAGAAAATTTTTCCAACACATGTGCAACCATCATGGCCAAAAATAACATAGTTTACATTCACCTCTTTACCTGCAAGACAAGTTACTCGGTTTCCTTCATTAATTGGATTGACAATGCATCCTTTTATGAATTACAAAGTAGTTTGAATTAAAAGTACCTCCTCTTCCCTTCTATCTAACTTTATCTGGGATTATCTCACTTTTGTGAATAAATCACTGTAGTTTAGCTCCTAGGCATTGCCTGGGATCACCTGCACATGGGTTGCCACCCGCTTCACCCTATTTTAAGGTTTTTAAAAACTTAATTACGACAAGATGGGCTATCCGCCTGTCAACAAATCTTGGTAACTGCTGGCTCTCTTTTTCTTCTTACCCAGGGCCCATCCCTTTTCTTCTCAAATCCTATTGAATTTTTGCATTTCCTGATTTTTATCTTGGGAAAACAAAAGCCAGCTGCAGTCAGTTAAGGAAACAGCTGAGGGATGCTGGCAGGTAGAGGCCTTGCAGGTTTTCAGCCTCAAATTGTGAGAACTGAAATGCAGCGTGTCAGGTTGCAGTGACTTTTGCACCTCCCCAGTTCTCTCCCTTCTGCCTGCAAACACACACGCACGCACACACACACATGCATACACGCACACTCATGCACACACAAGTCCCTTTTTCTTGCCTCTTGCCCGGCGTCCCCCTCACTTTCTACAGCTGTATTTCTAATCAGCAGAAGATACATCTTGCTTGGAGTCAACAATCCTTTTCTCTGCGCATTCTTAACCTTCTATCTTATGCATGGATCACTGGTTAGCTTAGAAATGCGCAGACACAAAGGGGGAGCTGACATGTGAGGTTTGACGGCCATAATGGCTGTTTATAAGCCTAATCCATCACGTTTAGTGGACACCTCCATTTTTGTCCCTCTGAAAAGGTATAAATAATAAAATGGGATAGCTCCAGCTCGGAGGTGCCTTGGTAAATATTTTAACTATTTACAAGATCGCACCAATAACAAAAGAAGCATCTGTACCCATGCACAGAGGGGCCCCCGGTCATTAAGAGAGACCCAGATGGTTCCTACCATTCAACCAACAATAACATTTCTTGATGACAGCGCTTTTGTAACATGGTTTACATTTTTTTCCATATCACATTGTGATATTCTGAATTTGTGCTCCTTTTTCTTCATTGCCCCCAGCAACCTCTCTAAAGAAAATCTCGCCAAATAGCCTTTGCTCCTAAGAAAAGAATAAGGCCTTGGAGAAACATGGCAAATGTGTGATTCAAAGCCCGATTCAGAGACAATTCTGAACAGTTATAAACCAGGCTTTCTTAAAGTCCAAATATTGACATGGGCCCACTCATTCTGAGGCCCAGTTCAAGGTTAGCTTTGGGTAAACACCCCCGTTAAGTCCCGAATGAGCTGTGCCATCTCAGACTGAGGGCATGAATCTGCCGCACTTGGTTTGATTTTACCCTTTCGTTCTAGGCATAAAGAGAGCAAAACGGAGGTCTGGGAACCCCAAAGGAGACTTTTGTAGTTAAATGTCTTTTTTCCTTGGGGACTCTGTGTCCGACTATATGGTTGGGGGCAGAGTGGCAGTGAAGACACTGTGTGGCTTTTGAAATCTTTCAGCAAGTCAGAATTTTTTTGTTCTGTGTGCAACAAAGCAGGGAGTATCTGCAGCCCGGAGCTGCTTAGTAACTGTTGGAAACTTTAGTTCTGTCAAAGCACTGGGAAAGTCAAATTTTTCATTACACAAAAACAGGAGACAGAGAGGCAGGAGAGTGCGGCAGTTAAGGAGCCCAGGTTCTGGTGTTAGGGTAGACCTGGTTTTCAGTCTCCTCTCCATCCACACTAGCCGTGGGGCTCCAGGCAAAATACTTCTCTGCACTGAGCTTCATTTTGTGACCTATAATATGAGGTCAATAATAATGTGAACTTCGGGTAATAATTGTGTGAATTACTGGAGACGATCTATATTTAAAGCAGAGCGCTAAATACGCTATAAAGATTGCTATATTTAATATGAACGAACCTCTCATAGAGAAATAAAATCTTTTTAAACTAAAAGATGAGGCGGATGGCGATTTCATTTCATGCTTTCTAAACAGCACTGGCGTTTTGAAGTTTCCTATGGGGAAAAGAAACCAAAAAACAAAACCATGTAACCGCTCTCTAGGTCTTTCAGAAACCTGAATGTTCATTTCTTTTCCAAAGGCTCTATTTAATTTTGGAGCTCCCACTTTCCAAATTTGGTCAATAAAATTAACAGCCTCCTTTTGAGTGGAACATCACACCTCCAAATGAGCTCAAGCTGGCCCTGCGATTGTCCTTCGGAATGTGAGGTTTACATTTCACAGCTCCTCGCCAAGTAATGAATGAATCGGAGCTCGTAAACAAACGAGATCCTCGCTTCCCTTGTTCTGTGGCCCCCAACGTGGGGTGTGTGCTGCAAAGAAAAATATTTATCCTGTTTGTGTGGCGCTGGGTCCCTGAATGGCCCACCAATAAAACAACACCATAAAGGGCATTTCACAGCTGAGCTCGCAATTTAATAAACAGATGCAAACAGAAGGCCTTGGAGGTCAACAATTAAAAATAAACCAGCAGAGGTTCTCCTTGGAATTCCCTTCTCTATAAAGCAGAGGGGACCAGGCCCCTGCAGCTGTAGCAGGGGAGGGTGAGGGGTGGGAAAGAAGGCTTTCAAGCCATAGGAGCTTGGGGGTCGGGGCGGGGGGTGGGTGTTGTACCTGCTCTGAATGATTATTCCAATAACTCCCTTTCTAGCAAGAAAGGGAAACTTTGAAGCAGATGACATACAACTCATGGACCCAAAGTGGGCTGGAGAATGGTACAGCAACCTTGGTTGACAGCAAATGCTACATGTCAATTTCTCTATTTTCTGCACCAAAGACAGTAAATATTGGAGCCGATGATGTGACACAGTGGGACAATCAAAGAATCGCTTCTGTGTAGTTAGTTTTGGAATGGGCTTTCTACTTAAATTTGGAAATGTGTTTGTGTTTGTGTCTGCCTGTGTGTATGTGGGTGATGCCTATAAAATAGCAGAGCCACTGAAGAAAGGCCTGGAAAGTTGGCGAGCATCACCATTCTGTACCCATTTCTAACTTCTTCTGGTACCCGCCTCTCACTGCTGCTCAAACCAAGGCTCTCCACAGCATGGATACACCTGTCAGATCCATAATCTGCCATCTCCCTGTGTGACCTCAGGCTTCTGTGTCATTTCTTTCTGGCTCACTGTTAAAAAGGGTAAAAATGGTACCTGGCTACTACTGGTTAAAAAATGTTGGGTGAAGATTCAGTGAGATTGTTCACATAAGTCTCTCAAGACAGTGTTTGCAAACAGCAAGGACTCGAAAATGTTAGTTCTTGTTTGCAGGAGCTGTGCCGTCTGAGGTTACACTTTCTTTCAGGGATCTCTGCTGGGGCAGATTGCGCTCACTTGATTTGAGAATGTGTTGAAGGCCTGTAAGCCTCCCATTCCGACACACTTACCCTCACAAAATCCCAAATGCCTACACAGCTAATGCCTACCATCTTCCCACATTCCTCCACTGATAAGAGAGTGAAGGATGGGTTTAAAGATAACCATTCCCTATGGGGGTAGACCTCCCACGGGGACCCAGGTCTATCTAACAGGCAGAACGTAAAGGAGTCCAGTGTCGTGTGGCTGGCTGCACCAAGCTCCTCTCCTGTAGCAGCTGAAGGACCCCAGGGCCACGCTGCCAGTCCTCAGTGTACATAACGACCACGATGGGTCTGACTTATGCAGTCAGAAGCTTCCCAGCCCTAAGTTCTTCACACAGGGGTGGTAGGGCTGCGACCTCAGGAGATCACTCAAGTACTGGTTATTCAGGTGAATCCCAATTATACCAGGGGACTCTCACACAGGCTTGAGGCAGACAGCGTTGTGGCTCACATTTGAAGACTTGGGTGTTTTACACATATCCGACCTCTTGAATTAGTTACTTGGGAATCACAAAAGCTTGGGTTTGAGTTCTTCCACTGCCTTTTTTTTCTCCTTGAAACAAACAAGAGAAAATGCCAAGAGCATTACTAGGAAGCAGGCTTCAGAACTAAAGTCTTCCTCTCATCTACATGTCAAATACCAATGTTTTCCACCTCTGCATCTAGTTTACTAATACGTAAAAAAAATATCTTCTAGGCATCTTTTTATCTATCCCGTGGGACAAGCTTGAGTGAGACTATTATCATTCTACTGTCAAAAAAGACAAAACAGAGGTTCAGAGGTGATGTAGCCCCCTCCCAGCACATCAGGGTGAAATAGCAAAATTGGATGTTTTTACCCGTAAGTTTTGTTTTTGCATTTTGATTTAGATCTGAACTTTAAAATCCAACTATGATAAGATATAGCACCCATAGAGAAAAATGCCTAAAATATAAATGCATGATTTAACAAATAATTATGAAACCACTGCCTGAATAACCGTCATTCAGGTCAAGATATAGAAGTTTCCATCTCCCCTGGGTGTTCCTTTCTAATCAGGACACCTAGAATAGATAGAGGTACTGCCCTGACTTTTCTGGTAACCATTTTCTTTCTTTATTTTATGATTTTACTACCTATACGAGTTTTTATAAACAATATAGTTTAGTTTGGCTTCTTTGTGAATGTTACCAGAGTAGATGCATATTGTATTTATTTATTTGCATTTGTCTGTCTTTTGGA
Source organism: Plecturocebus donacophilus (assembly GCA_004027715.1). Lineage (NCBI taxonomy): Eukaryota > Metazoa > Chordata > Mammalia > Primates > Pitheciidae > Plecturocebus > Plecturocebus donacophilus. The sequence goes on from PVKP010007434.1 coordinate 68,710, forward strand.
AATCATAGGTTTGCAAGATTCATCCATGTTGCTAAGTGATGCCTTGGGACATTCATTGTCTTTATTGCTGTAATGTGTTTCACTTTGAGACTGCAACCTGATTCACTTCCCCATTCTATGTTGGTTGACTCTAAGCCATCTTCAGTTTTGTTTTGTGATGCAGATTGCAAAAATTGTTCATGCCTCTGTATGTCGAGGCCCTCTGCCAAGCAACTTACTTTGGGTAATTTTTTTTAAAAAGTGATTGTGTGCCAGGTGTGGGCCAAGGCTTCAAGAGGGTTTATATGTCCCTACCTACTCTCCTGCAGTTCTGCCATCAGCATGAGAAAAATAAGGGCAGGCTAGGCTGCCAGTGCAAGGAAGAGGGTGAGAGATGTGGAATGAAGTAAATCTGAAAAAAAACAAGGAGCAAAGCCAACCAAGATCAACTGAACCCCGTAAATACATAAGCAACAAATGCGTATTATTGTATAATGCTAATATCTTGTAATTGTTTGTTATGCATTATTTAGCAATAGATAAGGACATAAGCTGTTCTACGCAATATGCCTACACATATTCTTGTCAAAATTAGAAATTTGCAGATTTTTCAAACTGCAAAGTCTAAGTTATTTCCATCGTACTGGACCATAGCTTTTACCAAGTAGCTTTGGTGAAACATGTCAGCTAGAATTTAAAATCATACTCCTAGCATATGAGTCTAACTCTGAATAATCCACCCATGGCTGTCATAGAACTCCCTCTGTACCTTTTTGGTTTATTTGTTTTAGCTTTTTATTTTTATTTATTTGTTTCACATTAGCAAATTTAAGGTTTAAAATTTCTACTTTGATGAACGGGGCATACTTCTTGCCCATGGCATTATCTTTTTTTGTTTTTATTTCTGAGTCCTTCAACAGAAATTGTGGAATGATTATAAAGTGTCTAGGTATCCAGATTAATACCTGTTCTGGATCAACTGGAATCCAGAGGTCTCAAACTGATGGCCCTGAGGACAAATTAAGTCCACAGACATATTTTGTTTAATCTGTAAAGTTTACACATTGTTTTTAAAACAACAAGAAAAGCAAAACAAAAACAGGCATTTTACATCAAAACATAGATTTTACACTTTTCTAGAATCATCGTAATATTTATTAACATTGATCCTGCACTCGTACTTGGTAAATATTGAGTAAAGCTGAGAAGTATTTTTCCCTTTTGAGGAGTATGTGGCCTCTAATTTTCCACGGGCCCTACTATTTCCTATTCTGCCCAATACTGGGCCTGAGTAATGGTTGCCATTTATAATAGTCCATATGATTCTGTTTTCTAATGAAAGAGAACTATTTGTCTAACAGAAAATGAGGCAAAAAAGGGGGATTAAAATGAAATTCTAATTTATTTTTCCTGCCACTAAGGCTCTAATAAAATTCTTTACTCAATGACTAATATGCATCAGATCTTGTCACTCGGTTCTCAGCTCCAGAAACTTCAATGGCTCCCCACAGTCTATTGGATAAAGTCCAATTCCCTTAATGTGGCATTCAGTCCCTTCACAGTCTCAATCCAAACTTCCTAGACAGCCACATCTCCTACCCTATACATCTGTAAATAGTAGGCTCTAGAAACCCTGCACAAATCAGAAATTCTGGATCTTCTGCTCATTTCACATCCCCTTATTTTGGTCCATGCTGTTCCCTCTTCCTGAGTTCTTAATTCTTAAATCATCATTCTTAAATGCCATTTATCTGCTGTTGTATTAAAATGCTGCTCATCTGCTAAGGTTAAACCAAATTCTTCTTCCTCTGCAATGCTTTCTCTGGGCCCCATTGTCAGTGTTAATTGCTGGAGTTCTTTTGAATCTTGAACTCTATGTATCATGATTTTGAAACATAATTCCTTCTGTCCTGATGTAAGAGCATGCACAGATGAATACTGAGTATTCACTCCATGCCAGGCACGATGTTACATGCTTCATGTGTGGTTCACTAACCTCACAACTGCTACCTGGATGATGTGAGGCTTATCTCCATTTTACAGAGGAGGACACTGTGATCAGAGAAGCTCAAGTCACAGCCACATAAATGATATAGCTGGGATTTTCATCCTGGTGTTCTGGCTTTAGACCCCAAGTTTCTAACCACTATGCCACATTCCCTGTCTAGTGTCTCCTACCAGATGACCAGATAAGTGATTGCCTATTATTTATTATTTATTTCTTTTTCCCACTCCATCCTAGTAAGATGCATTAAACATAGTATGTATGCAAACAATATAAAATGAATGACAGAATCAGTGACAGAAAACTGTGGCTGTTTACCATCTTCCTTTGTTTTTGAGAAACTGATGGTGCTACATTACCCCTGAAGCCTTTGTCTGTTGGTGGTTTGAGACTGGACATCTGAAATAACCTAGTCAATCATCATTCTCTAATCTCCTGATAACACTGGGTAGCTTCAGGATTGGCAAATAGTTGGCACTGAGCCAATTGGAATTCTTCCCTTGAACGTTGCAGTGTGTAAGCAGGAGAAATCAGTAGTCTGTCATCAGTAGTGGAAGCTGTAAGACCTAAAACCTGGAAGTTCTTGAAGACCATATTTCCTGCCATGACAAGAAAACCAGGATGCAGACAGTGAAAATTAACAGAATAGGCAAAGAGAAACAGAAAGGTAAAACACAGAGAGATTCTGAATAGCATTCACTATTTTTTATTGTTATTGTTCCTAAAATTAGTCTCCTTCCTTGACCTTCCCCCAGCTTGAATGGTCAATCTTTCCTGGTATCCATGAGCCAGTATTTTCCCTTTTGTAGCTAAAATAGTGTGAATTGCATTTCTGTTACTTCCAACTGAAACAGCCCTGATAGGTACAGGCAGAAGTAGAATGCAGACTAAAAAGGGATTCTGTGTCACAAAGCTATTTTCTTGAACGTCTGTGTCACCCATTAAAGAGAACACATTCTGTAATTATTATTTATTTAGGGCTGTAAATGCATTGAAAGTTAAAAAGAATGGATAAGACACTTGCTGTCCATGAACTCATGGTTATAAATAATTAGAATTTCTTACTCACTTCTGTACACTCAGCACCTGGCCCCATGACTAGCAAGATTTCATAAGTATTTGCTGAATAAACAGATGGATACCCAGAATTATGGAATGATAGCAAAGTAACAGGGTCAAAGAGGAGGAAAATAAAATTCTACTAAGGTAGGGGAGTTGTAAATGGTTCAGGCAAAGTTTTCCAAAGAGGAAGATGTATTTGAACTGAGCCTTGAAGGATGTGTAGCTGTTTAGTAGGTAGAAAAGGAAATATGCAAGATGGAAGTTCAGACAGAAGGAAATACACATGTTACAGCCAGAGGCATGAAGCGCATGGTGAATTGCAAAAACCAGAGTTCCAGAAGGCTGGATGATGATGTTAGAGAAGGCTGGGAGAAGGGGCTGCTGAGGTAGGCTGGGCTGAGTAATGCAAATAGAGAAGATTAAATATTTACATAAGCTCATTAGTGACACTGTGTGCATGTGACAAGTATGATTTAGTTTTAACCTCCAAGGTTTAAATACCCTAAGTGCAACTGTATCTTTTTTGAAATTCATTACATGACATTAATAGGCTCTTTCTCAGCTTCAGTAGTGATCATATTCATGATTTACTCCATCTCTCATCCCTGGGGTCAGGGACAGTCCATTCTGACCGCCATCCGTCCTCTCACACCTTCCTCAGGAACTAAACATTGGCTGCTAAAAAGCTCCCATTTTTTTGTCCAATATAAAGGGAAGCAATTTTCCTTCTAAAGATTAACAGGAGAATTCCCATTATTATGAGAACCAATAAAAAAAGACATTCCGTGCCACAAAGCTATTTTCTTGATTTTCTGTGTCACTCATTAAATGCAATTCTATAAGAATTCTTCAAGAACTTGTGAGGAGCCCTATAATATGGTAGGTATATCCTAGAAATATCTAAGATCTCGAAGTACTTGAGGACAGAATCTCTTTTTCTAAAGACCTTAGAGCCGGTTGAGGGCACAAGATCAATATCATTAAGTCTGACAGAATCACATGCTTTTCCAAAATGTTTATAAAATGTTTATAGATTACAAAGCACTTTTGTGTGTCTTCTTAAATTTGACCTTATCTATGCAGTGGATGGTAATTAATGATATGTTAGGCAGTGGCTAAGGGCTCTGAAGAAAGCCAACACTGAGTCCAAACCCTAAATTTCAATTAGGTTATCAGTTCAATTAGGTTATCAGTTCAATTAGGTTAAGTTTTGCTGCAGTAACAAAGAACCCTGAGATCTCAGTTATTTAATGCAAAAAAAGTTTGTTTCTCATCTATGTGTAAGTCCACTGAGGGATGGCTAGGTGACCTTCTCACAGCCTCGTACCAGGACTCAAGATGATGGAGCAACCACCTTCTGGAGTGTTGCTTTCACAGAGGTGAAGAGAGCTCTGGAGGGTCTCAAATCAGCAATTAAATGTTTCAGTTCAGAGGTAGCATACTACCCACTTACAGCTCCTTGGTCAGAACCAGGTTCATGACCCTAGCAAAATACTACCAAGTAGGCTACTTGCTAAAGACAAGCAAGTCATTCTTTTTACTATGAGGTTTCTAGTAATTAATGCAAAGAAGTTTATCTGCATTATGATATCTGTATTGTTTTTGGTGTCTGTCAAATTTCAAAACAAAACATTGCTCAAGGTAAATGCAACCACTCCTGGGGCTAAACAAAGTTTGAAACTTGCTGAAAATACAGATTCCTAAACCTCACCCCCAGGAAATTTGACTAATAATGCAGATCAGAGGTGTTTCAAGTGGAACATCGCAGGATGGATGAACTAATTGTTGAAATATTAAAATACTTCTTTATTTGTTGGTAAATACCAAATATCCCAGTCCCTCTGACATTTGCCCACTTCCAGCCCCCCACCCCTCTAACTGTTCTGGCTGCAACCCTGGACTTCTTGAAATTCCTCAGTGAATAAAAGAGTAATATTTTGCAGAGTTGAGTGTTCTGAAGTCCCTTACTGCTGCAGGTGACATTCTGCCTGATTGGTATCATTCCCCCCAGCTGTTAAATGTTTTGTATATGATCTTTGATGATGAGACCTGGGAACCTGAATTATACCAAGTACCTCAGAAAATTCTGATTCAGAAGAATACTGGCCATCTGTCTAGAAATACTGATCCCATGACCTGATGAGCCAACTGTGATAGTAACTGTATGCGAAATGCCCTAATGGAAGTGAGCAGAGTATGCAACAAGACCACAGGAATGGGACCCAAGCATCTAAAGTGCTTAGATGGATTAGTTCATTAAATTAAAGTTCCTCTGTCAATTAGCCCCATGTCCCTATACTCTTTTTGGAAAAATTGGCATTCTTTGGGAATCTTCCAAGGAGAGATAAAGTTAGCAACACCTTGAAAGGCATTCCAGAGCTCTCCAAACCCCAAATAAGTGGAAGCTTTGGTTGACTTTCTCAGCCTAGCAAGAGATGCAAAATGTCCATCTACGCAAAGGCCAGAGATTATGAAGCAGCTGCCTGCAGAATAAATATTAAATGGCGGCACCGAGGAAGTATAGAGAGGGACTTCCAGCTGGTATGGGAACAGGGAAGGGCCATTACCCCCTTTCTGCACCTACCCAACACGCATCACATCTGAGAATCTCAGAAATACATATTGGAGTACTGTGGAAATTAACGGAATTTGGAGTGGTGTGGTGGATTAAAGAATTCCTCTTCAGAAGTAGTTGATCTCTCTCTTACACTTCCATGAGAGGAATATACTTCTTCATTTTTGATCTTGGGTATGATCCCCTGGCTTATGTCTGCCAATGGAATCTTAGCAGACGGGATGTGGCAGGGACTTGAAATGTGTTTGTGTACTTGGTTGTGTAAGTGTACTCTTGTGTATCCTCCATGACTATGAGAAAGGCATGCCCAGACTAGCTCACTGATGCCACAGCGAGGATGATATCAGCTGCCCCATGGGCCTGTGAGCTAAGTAAGTGCTTATCGCTCTATGCCACTGAGATTTTGTGTTTCTGGGCTGTGTAGCTACGGCTAACTACTGGGGAGGTTTATAAGAAAATTGTGCCAAGGGCAAGAGAATTCCACCCAAATCAGACGGAACTGTCTTTTCTATTTTGCTCCAAGGTAGCCGAGCTATTGGCCATGGTTCCAGGATATTCTCTTAAGAACAGAAAAAAGCCAAGCATAAAAAAAGCCAAGGGATTTAAAATCTACAGATAATCGTAACATAGTATTTTCACAGTTTATGGAGCATTGTCGTGTGCCTAGTTCCGTGATGTGTGCTTTAGATGGATTAGTTCATTAAATTAAAGTTCCTCTGTCAATCAGCCCCATGTCCCTATACTCTTTTTGGAAAAATTGTGGGGCCCACAGGGGGACCCATATGCAGACTGTGCATTTTTTGGTTCCTGTCTAGACCATTCAACCCAAAACTGAAATAGCTGAACTGAACAAGGGGCTGAGCTTTAGGGAGTTGAAGTAGGGGAAAGGCAAGGCTGGGGAGCTTAAAAATAGTGGGAAAAACATTGCATAAGGCCTTGGAGATAAACAATGCAGTAGTTTCAGTGTATCTTCCCATGACTCAAATCACGGGTCTTGGGAGTGTGTGATGGTTGTTTCTGGGTCATGAAAAGGTATTCACTTTCCAGTAAAAGGAAGGGACCCACACCAAATAGCCTCTGGCGGTCTTATTAAAAGGCCACGGTGGGGTCAGCGTGGGACTCTATCAGTATCAGAAGAAGAGTGTAATAGTGACTGACATGCCCTGAGCTTTAATGTTGTGCAAGTCAGAGGAATAAATGCTTTGTATGAATTATCTGCCTTAACGCTCGGAGGCATGTGTCCAAACTCTCCCAATTGTACCCACATGGACACTGGAGTTTGGGGATGCAAAATCACTTCCCAAGTAAATAACTCAAAGGGCTGGAGTTAGGATGTAGAATTAGAATCCACGATTTTCTAAATTTCATGCCATCATTAACAAGTAATTATATATTGAGAAATGATGCATTTGAAGTCTAAAAATTAAAATTCAGTTTCAATCATGTGTTTCTAAGGAATAAGGCAGAAGAAAGGATAGACTCTAAGCAGGAAGTAAAGCTACTATTAACCTCTTACATTGTACATTTTACTTCACTTCAACTCACGTTGAGAATCTCCATGTCACTGGTGACTGGACAAAGTCTCAGGTGAGCCAATTGTTTTAGGACAAAGCAAAAAAGTAGAGAAACCTGTATAAATTACATGAGCCCCCAGTTCCCACACACTCTAGAGCTTCGAAGAGATGTGGTGTGGGGAGAGCTTTGAGGTGGCTCTGAGGCATAGGCTGGTGTGAAAACCCAGCCTTCCCCATTTTAGTGAGAGAGAAACTGAAGTCAGAGAGGGGAAGTGATTTTTCCAAGGGTCTGCAGTGAGAGAGCAGAAACCCCCACCCAAAGCCAGGTGGTCCCATACCCAGAGCAGTGCTCTTTCTGCTATGTCATGCTCCCTTCCCTTGTCATTTCTGAGTGACTCATGGGAGGAGCTGATTTGGGACTCTGCCATCCCAGGGGCTCTCTCTGACAAATGTCACTTTCTGGTTTTGAGGAATGAAGGAAGAGTTCCAAAAACTAATATGCTTGTAAACTAGAGCGCTCTGTATTGTTTCTTAAGCTGACCTCTCTTGGATTTCCTCTCTCGATCCTTTTCTACTTTTTTGGTTGGAAAAAGAGGCTTCCTCACCACCTCTATCATGACAATATCATACCTAGAGCTAATGAGGACATTCAGAGATGCATCAGCCTGAGAAAGTGAGAAATCAAGAATCCCTTAGAGCCACATCATTCTTGGTGGAGAAAATTCTCAATACATTCTTCCACTTGTAAGCTTGGCTTTATTATTGTGAGTGTGCACAGGTGTGATGGTGCTAGGGTTCACCATTCATTGAACATGTGGTTTCTGAGTAACTATGAGACCATGCAGGAATTTAAGAGATGGCAACGTAGTCCCATCCAACACATCCATCAAAACTGGCTTCATCAAGGCTCTTTGCTTACAAGGAACAGCAATCTGCTCAGAAGAGCTCAAGTACACCAGAGATAGTTTTGAAAGGATCAAAGGATATCTCCCAGAAGGAGATATGAATGGGAATCAGGACTTGACAAGTCAGGAGCAGAAGTACTTCAGAGTTTCTCCTAGGGTGTCATGGTGTCTCGTTTCTGTTTCTCTTTATAAAATCTCTATGAATCTCCTTTTGTGGATTCGATCAGTCAGTTTTCTCAATTGCAAATAAGAGAAAGTCTAATTGTATCAGGAGAGGACAATGGTGCTGCCATTGTTTTTAATCCAGTCTAAACTGACTCTATGTGGGTCACCCTCCCTGGAGAGCACTGAGTGGTGTTTCCTGCAGCTTCTCTCCTGACATTTCAGAGAATTTCATTCCATGTTGCCTTCTACTAAGCCCTCTGCAGGTGC
>PVKP010007435.1:0-77174 GCA_004027715.1 Plecturocebus donacophilus
TTTTTATAGCAGTGTGAAAATGGACTAACACAGTCTAACTCTTACATTCAGTAGATATTCTGGGTTGCCCTCTGAACCCAGTTTGTCTTCAAGAAGAGGTCATTGTTCTACCCCCAGGATGAAAACTTCCCCAGTAGAAAGGCTTTAGCCCCACCAAGTGAGAAGAACACAGAATCAGACATATTCAGGTGTGCATCTTGACATCTCCAAGTCTACTTCCTCCATGATGAAGTGGAGCTAACCAATCATAATGTTAATTTTATGTGTCAACTTGACTGGATCATGGGATGCCCAGATATTGGGTTACTTATTACTTCTGGGTATGTCTGTGAAGGTGTTTGTGGAAGAAATTAGCATTTGAATCACTAGACTGAGTAAAGAAGATCAACTTAACCAATATGGACAGGCATTGTCCAATCCATTGAGGGCCCAGATAGAGCAAAAAGGTGGATAAGGGGCAAATGTTCTCTCTTTTCTGAGCTGGGACATCATTTTCTCCTGTCCTGGAACATTGGAGCTCTTTGTTCTGGGGGTGTCAGACTAAGGGCATACATCAGCAGCTCCCCCAGCTGCATCCTCCAGCCTTGAGCCTCAGATTGAGAGTTACATCCTCAGCTCCTGTGGCTCTCCAGCTTGCAGATGGCACACCGTGGGACTTCTTGTCCTCTATAATCATGTAAACCCATTTCCAAAATAATTCTCCTCATAAATATCTTATTGGTTCTGCTTCTCTGGAGAACCCTGACTAATACTCTGAGGAAGAGGAGATAAATACATAGAGTGTGTCAAGCACATGGAAGAGATGTTCTCTCCCCAGATTCCTGCACCAGAGCTCTGTGTCTTGCTCATTGAACTCCCTGAAGGAGGATCTCGCCCTCCTAATTTCTGATCATGCCCACAGTTCTAAGCCCAGATGGCAGCTCAGTGCAGGAAGATGTAACCTAAAGTTATGAGGTTTAGGCTTTGGGACTCCTCTTTGCAGGCCCTTTAGAGGGCTGAGGGTTTTGCTGAGAGTTATAGAATGTTCTACATGAAGATAGGAGGACAGATTACAGGAAGAAAGCATTTCTGGTAAATGTGTTCCTGGTAAATTGCCTAAAAAGAGCTCAGAGGAAGGAATCATGAATCTCTAAGGCCCTAGGAATCTACTGTGACTTATTTTCTCATTATAAATAAATATTCACTGGTATAATTGGGTTTCTGGATTCTTGTAGTTTCAGCAGCATCCCAAAATTGGATCAACTCTAGGCCCCACAAAACCTACATCCTCCCTAAGACCTTAATTCACCTACCTGGCTTAAGAATCCTCTCTTTTACTATTTCTACCCTGGTCTCTGCTCAGACATTGTGCAACAGTGTGAGATTTCTACCTTCTGAGATAGTTCGCTCAATTAGAAACATTTTTACCCTGTTTACTGAAAAATGCCAATGGTGACTCTGTGTCCCTAAACTATCTGGATCACAGGTCACATTTCTGTTCCTTGGAGCACACAGAATATACACCATTTCCAAAGCTGTTTCCCAGGCCACACACCCCGGCATTTAGCCCCTCTCATCTGCCCACTGCAGTTCCTTTTCTGACTGGTGCGTAGAGCTGAGCCGAGTCCTTCAAGTGTGATCAGACTGACCACAGCATGACAGGTGCGTTACCACCCTCCAGTAATGCCGGGCACAGTTTCCCCTTGAGAAAGAGTGCCCACCCTAAAAGATCCCAAGTCAAAAGCTGGTTTCCCATGATAAATAGTGGTAATGAACTTCAATGTGACACTTCTAGGGCCAAGATTGTTGCAGCCAATTCACTGCTCATCTGTTGCTGACTGAGGAAGCTGAGCCTTAAATAGGACCACAACACAAGACACTGCAAGGAAACTAGCTCCATCCTGCATTCGCCTGACGCTGCCTTTTGCATGGAAGGTCACAGCTGATATGGAGACACATCATCAGGTTCCAGTGTGAGACCTGGGTTGCAGTCTGCAGGCAGGGCCTGTGCCCTTGGAAAGAACAGAGGAGAAAAATAGTGCCATCTTGTGACTCCCTTCTTTGCCTGCCTCACAGTCTCACAGGCTGGCTTCTACACTGCTTTCTCTATAGTTTCTTTTTTGAGATGGGATCTCACTCTGTCACCCAGGCTGGAGTGTAGTGGCACAGTCTTGGCTCACTGTAACCTCTGTCTCCTGGGTTCGAGCGATTTTCCCACCTCCATCTCCTGAGTAGCTGGGATTACAGGCGGGTGCTACCTCGCCCGGCTAATTTTTGTATTTTTAGTAGAGACAAGTTTTCACTATGTTGGCCAGGCTGGTCTCGAACTGCTGGCCTCATGTGATCCACCCGCCTTGGCCTGCCTTACTGGCGTGAGCCACCTCACCTAGCCCTCTAATAGTTTCTTTGAATCATAATCTTGGCACAGTCATGGCGGTGCATTAGCTCATATGGTTGAAAGGACTCAGGGGGATAAATTGTTTCCTCTGTTCTAGCCTATGCACAACCCTCTCCATTTCCCAATCAAAGAAGGAATAAAGCCACACTGCCCCCCTAAAAGCAGCTCTGAAACTAGAAAGGATTTTCTTAATGTCTTGGCTCCAGGATTTCAGGATAAACAAAGACCCTCTCCTGATATGCAAGGTATGTTACTGAAAGCCAATTTAGCAGTAGGGACAGCAGCAGAATAAGCACGGCACCAGAGATGGCTGGAACATCCTCAGGGTGCCAACGCTTCCAGACACAGCTAATTGGCTCTCTGACTTGAATGTACACACACACACACACACACACTCCTATACTGCAGTGGCAGCCAATGGTGGGCTTTCTTTCATGGTGCAGTTCATTTTTACTGTAAACTGAGGCACAGCCATGGAGCTAGCAGAGGCCTAAATAAAAAGGGTGTGCTAACTGAAACAAGTAAATGCAGGCAGCTCAAGCCGTTTCTATATATACATTTTATATGCTGCAATTATCAAGTAAGGAAATGTTAAACAAGTGGAGCTATTTTGGGCATTTTCCCACCCTGCTTGCTCTCCCTGGTGAATGTCACTTGATTTTGTCTTACATCAGCAGCCTGAGGTTAAAGAGCATCCCAAGTCAAGTGCCACCATAGACACAGCTCTCAGTTACTCACAGCTTGTAAATGATAGTGCAGTGGAATTACTATTTGTGATCTAGCATGACCTGTGAAAAGTTAGGTTTAACTGGAAGAAGGCTAATAGCTAACAACAGTAAAAGGCTAAATTTCACTTTTCGGAAACAAGCCAGAATCGATCAAATGGGCAGATTGGTTTCGACAGCTCGTTGCTCAAGTGTCACAAAATAAACAACACTGGCTAATGTGTTCTGTCATGGAAGACCAAGCAGATGATATTTTATGCTTTTTAGAATTGACTGAAGAAGATACAAAACAGCACACTTAACCGACTATTAACATATCCCCCTTTCTCCTCCAACCCCAAACCTAACAAAGTCCTGGTCAACCAAACTTACTCTTTGCTTTTTTCCATTCATCCATCCACCATCCATTCAGTCATCCCCTGACCCATCCACCCTACCAACAAGTATCTGCATGAACTTTTCATGTGTCAGAAACAGGATGAGTCACATCGATGGGAATTTGCTCTCTACAGCCTCTCTTCTCTCTTCTTCCTTATTTTGGTCAATGTAAGGACCTAGATTCATGTTGTCACTGGTGACCTCAAGACTTCCAGAGAGATGGGCACCAGGCTCTGGCCAATCAGACTCAGTTTCTCAGAACTATTTCTGAGACAAGTGCCAGGATCAGAAAGCAGGGTTAGATAATAGGCTGAGATGACTGTGGACAACCCAGAAGTCACCAGGATGTCACATCAGAAGCTGAACTGGGCCAAGAAATAGGTCACACACTGTGGGGAGGAGTCAGAGTCTACAGGAAACAAACTAATCACAGAAATTTGTTTTTCCTATTGCAAATAATGTTTTTAAGCCACACTGTGCTTATCTTAATTACTCTGTCATTTCAAGGTTTTTAAAAAAAATTTTGGTCATGAGAGGAAAAGGAGGCTAGGAAAAATAAAAGCAGACATTAATACAATGGCTTGAAATCAAGGCAAACTTGGTCAACCATGGAAAACTTTTATATGTAGTTTAAAAAACAATATGCAAAGAAAAAAGTGCATGCCACAGAAGTTCAGTACCAATTTTTAAGCATTGTTTCATTATTATAATGAAGCTGGAGATCATTACTATTTTCTGATTTGATATAGGCTCTTCAGGCTCTTAAATAGCTAGTCCAGGAGCCAGGTACATTCTGTAGTTGGCCTTCTAGGACTTGACACTAATTATCCATGCTGAAGCAAAAATTAAGACAGTTGGGACATTCGGGGTAGTTCTTTAAAGCGTGCATGTGGAAGTGTGGAGGGCATTCTGTTTGGATTTCTCAAACTGCTGTATCCACAGAATGAGACAGGTCAGGACTTCAATCCCAGCTCTGCATTTTATATAGTTTGAATCTCTGTCACCTCGTCTGTCAAATGAGCATACTACCTCACTCACAGTGTTGGGCTGGGTTTGCCAACGCATGTCTATCATGTCTCCGTAAAGGGTCTTGGGGAACAACGTAGTCTCAAGAGGAGACTGAGGAAGTTCCACTGAAGCTGCATTTGAATCATAGGCTTTTCACTTCGATTTCATGTTCATTTGGAAGAATTATGAACTTACTGTGGAGACTATAGCCCTTTTGTGTCACTTCTTATCTACCTTAGAAATCAGCAAACTTTTAATGTAAATGACCAGAAAATAAATATCAGGCCATACAGTCCCTCTAGCAACTACTGTCCTATGTGTTGTGGTATAGAAGCCGTCGTGGACAATATTTAAACAACTGAGGATGGCCATGTTCCAAAGAGTATTTATTTACAGCATCACATAGCAGACCAGATTTGATTAATGGACCATAGTTTGCAGACCCCAAATGAGACAGGACATATATCTATGAGATCTATAGATAGTATACGTCTATGAGATAGGATATATGTAGTATTTTTTTTTACAATGTCTGACACATAAGATGTGCTCAATAAATACCTCTCTGGCTATTTTGTCTTGACAGTATCCATGACTCAAAATCATATTTATTCATTCAACAAATTTTGCTTCAGTGCCTTCTGCATGCCAGGATCTATTCTTGTCACCAAGACACAATAATGAACAAGACAAAGTGCTTGATTTTATAGAGCAGTTGTGTATTGTGGAGGTGAGGAAGGAAGAAAGGGTGGGAGGAAGGAAAGGAAGGAAGGAAGCCATCAGCTCCTGATAAGTGCTATGTACACACGAAATAAGATGCTATGGAAAGAAAAATGATAGCATAGCCATTTTTATGGGACAGACATCTCAGAGAAGGTGACATTGAGCTGAACTCTGAAAGAAGAGAAGTAGCCATCAGACTGAGATGAGAAGAAGCCTTCCAGACAGAGTAAACAATGAGAAGGAATGCCATAGGGTGGGGATAAACACTGTCTGACCTGGAAAAGGAAAAGGGCAGGGTGACTGAGCTCAGAGGGCAGGCAAGGGGAGGGCAGAAGGCAAGTCAGAGTCAGGCAGCCATCAGATCACTTAGATGGGCACTGTCCGGTGGAAACATAATGTGAGCTACACAAGTAACTTAAAATTCTCTAGTGTGTGTATATAGATAGAGTCTTTCTGTCTGTCTATCTATCTATCTATCATATTATCTATCTGTCGGTCTGCCTGTTTATCTACCATCGATCTGTCTGTCTGTCTAATAGATGTAGATATGCATACACACAGGAAAAACTAATTTTAAAAATGGATTTTTGGTGGCTGGGCACGGTCAAGCATGCTTGTAATCCCAGGGTTTTTGGAGGCTGAGGCAGATGGATCACTTGAGGTCAGAAGTTTAAGACCAGTCTGGCCAATATGGTGAAACCCCGTCTCTACTAAAAATACAAAAATTAACACATGGTGGCGCATTCCTGTAATCCCAGCTGCTTAGGAGGCTGAGGCATGAGGGTCACTGGAACCCAAGAGGCGGAGGTTGCAGTGAGCCAAGATCATGCCACTGCACTCCAGCCTGGGTGACAGAGGGAGAATTTGTCAAAGGAAAAACAAAAGATTTTGACTTAATCCAACAAATTCAAAATATTATTATTTCAGTATGCAAGCATTATAAAAATAATTAATGAGAGCCAGGTGTCATGGCTCATGCCTGTAATCCCAGCACTTGGGAGGTATAGGAGGGTAGATCACTTGAGATCAGAAGTTTGAGACCATCCTGGTCAACGTAGTGAAACCCCGTATCTCTACTAAAATACAAAAAATTAGCCGGGCATGGTGGTGCACACCTGTAGCCCTAGCTACTCAGGAGGCTGAGGGAGGGGAATCACTTGAACCCAAGAGGCAGATAATACAATAAGCTGAGATTGCACCACTGCACTCCAGCCTGGCAACAGAGTGAGAACTCTGTCAAAAAAAAAAATTATTAATGAGATAATTTTTGTTATTTTATTCATGCAAAGTCTTCTAAATCTGGTGTGAGTGTCATACTCATAGCACACCCCAAAGTGGACCAGCCCCATTTCAAAGGTAACTATGAGCTGCCAAATCAAGCAGCATTTATTTAGAAGTTTATAAGGTAGGATAAGAGCTTGTGTTTTCACTCCAAGTTCTTGGAGGGTTTGAGCAGGAAACTGATACATTCTAATTTACCTTTCTGAAAGACCATTCTTTATGGACTCCTTTACAAAGAATGAGTTAAAGGGGGACTCTAGGAGAAAAGTGAGAGGAGTAATTGGGAAGTGACTGGCCTGGGGCAGGCGAGGGAAGGTGTTGGCTTGATTGGAGTGGTGGGGTGGGTGAAGAGTTGGAGAGGGCGGATTAGAGATGTTGAGCCCAGGTTAGTGTGATATGCAAGGTAAAGGCCTACGGATTTTGGTCTTGGAGTCAGCACCTGTGTGTACTAGGGATGCTCCCTGTCATATCCATGCAGATCCCCAAAATGATTATCATTCAACCATGTCATGTAATACCATGAGAACACTGCTAGTCTTTGCTGACAGAGGTCCACAGAACCAGGTCAAACAAGAATGAAGGAAAGAAGAGAATTAGGGCACCAGGTGACTCATATTGATTCTGGAGCAGGAATGAGACAAAGTGTGGCCTTTTTTAGCACTACGCTAAACATTTTCCTCCTTCACAACGCCTGCCTGGGGCCTATGGTGGAAGCCTCAATTTTTTAGAATCCTGTCCCTGCTGCCTTCCTCTGCCTCATCTCAGCCTTGCCTGAGTCACTGCAAATAATTCTCACCCTTTTCTTTACCCCTTTCCAAAAGAAGCAGCAGATGTCTCAGCTCTCACCCATCTCCAATCTCAGCTGCTCACTGGTCCAGTCTCAGCCAAGTAACCCAAGAAGGAGAAGAGCCATGCTGGCAGAGGGAAGAAGGTGGCTGCTGGGAGGAACTGCAGGCAGTTGTGGAAGCACACAAGCAGGGTGGAAGCCAGAAGAGGACTCGAAGCAGAGGCCGGGCACAGACCTAAGCAATCCATAGAGCAAACACGCTTCCAGTTGCTTCTCTACTCCCACACGAACCATCATGGAAACAGGCGTCATGCTTCTAAGACACTTCACAGCTTGCTGTGTTCTTCCCTATATTTGTTCCATTGAAATGATTCAGAAAGGACCCTGAGTTGAGCATTTTTGAGAACAATTTTAGGAGAGGGAACTGAGCCCGACTAACTTGTCCAAATCACACAGCCTGGAAGAAATAGAATTAGAGACACCAGATCAACCCTCCTTCTGATCATACTCACTAATAGCAATGAGTCTGTGTGGCCATGGCCGGGAGCCAGCTGTGCAAAGTCCGCCATGAAACACACAGGGAATCACACATACCAATGGCTCAGAGTCTTTCTCATTGTGGGTGGAAGTCATCTAGGTCATGCCCTGTGGATATCAAGCATCTTTTCTTTATTTGGGTCTCCTCGTGTTTGAGTTTCAGTCAACACATTTAAAGAAATGAACCAGTACTCTGAGCTGAAAATATCAGTGGCATCTGGGATCAGTCTTACAATGAGGAGTCTGGCCAGGGCAGTATGGAAAATGTTTTCCATAAAAACATTTAAATGCCTATTTAAATATTTCCAAGTTAAGTTGATCAACTTTAAAATGCATGAGAAAGACAACACAAAAATCAAATGCCCTAAAACAAAAAAGCAGCTAAATTACATGAGCTATTTATTTCCTTTTATTTAGATTTCCTGTCTAGAGACAAATCAGAAAAGATTTTTATATACACTTTCCCTCCCTCGTCTCCATCACATAAGTGCCATATGAAAATAAGTTAACATCAATCAATGCAGCACTTAGTGTGTATGAGGCACTAGTCTAAATGTTTTACGTTTAATCCTGACAATAATTCTACAGGTAAGGACACTACAGTGATTTTCATTTTACTTGGGAGGGAGGAAAAGAAGGAAAAAGAGGTAGGGGAGGACAAAGAAGAGGAGGAAGAGAAAAGAGTAACTAGCATTTACTGAACACCTACTATGGGCCCTCTGCTGAGGGAATATAACAATGACTCCTTCCGCAATGTCATAGCTTGCTATCTACATTTCACAGGTGAGCAAACTGACTTGGAGAGGAAAGTACTTGCCAAAGTTCATAGTTATAAGTAGTGGAGGCAGGATTCAAACCCAGGCCTTTCCAGTACAAGAGATTCTTGTGACAAGGGCTTTCATATCAACCCTGTGTTGTGGGACTGAGGGACACAATGATATTTTGATGTATGAACAGTGCTGAGTCTTTCTTTTTATTGCCTTTTCATTAATCTTCTTCACTATTCTGTCATTTGATTGCTTAATAGGCATTTAACGAGTGCCTAGTCCACACAGAGTACTGTACATCATCACCTTCCCTCTGTTTCTTAAATCCTCAGCTGGCTTGGTCATTCTCGATTCAGGAGGATGTTGTGTGCACTTGGCCCCAGGCCTGAACTGTCTTGGAACAACTGAGAGAGGAAGGCAACATTCATTGGCCACAGCCTATACATTAGGCTTGCTGCTCAGCACTGGTTCTTCAACTAATAAAACAATCCCATGGAATAAGTATTTGGTATTCATTTTATAAAAACGGAAACTGAGGCTGAGGTAGTTACAGTGACAGACTATAAAGCATCAAATCTTAATAAAATAATACATACACTATTTCAAATTGGCCACCATGTAAAAATTAACAACAATAATAAAAATCAGTCAACCATGTGAGCTCCAGACTTCTCGAGGTCAAAGCTACTTATGATACTTACTCTTCCCCTCCCAAGCCCCTGAAGAAAGAAGAAAGGAGAGAAGATCAATTATCAATTATTCACTAGTACAGGGAAGGTTGGACGAACAACTCAAATCATATTTTAAATATTCTGGGGTCCACCAAACTTCCAGGGTACCCTGCCAAGCTTGTAAACCCTTGTTCAATAGAAAAACCATGTGAAATGGATGGAAAATAGGCTCCACATGTGTCCTGCTCATTAACATAAAAATTAAAAAATGTATCTATCTTTTCAAGAGTTGTTGACCATGCAGGAAGTCTTTTGAGGGTTCCCCAATGATCCCCACCCCCAATATAAAACAGGAAAGCAATATTTCTAAAGTTAATTTTCTTTAAAACAGAAAATCAGATTTGTCACATGCCATCTTTCAGATATTCAAATATGACTCTGGGCTTAGAGATTTTATATATATAGTTTTTGAATGGGACTCCAAAATGGAACATTTCCTAAACTAAAAAGAAGACAGAAGGAAAGGAAGACAGGGAGTGAGGGACGAAGGGAGAGAGGGAATAAATGGGCCAAACATCACTTATTTGTCGTACTGTGCCCCTTCCTGAAACTCCAAGGAGCAAACGGTAGCATTTGTCCTCCTTGGGCCAGGGCTTGGGCAAGGGTAAATAAATTGGGGGAGCCGGAACCCCATGCATTTGCAGGCCTAATTCTGCTGCCTCAGCTCGATGTGAGCACCACTGTCAAGAGCACTCCTATCACTTTCTTTTTTCTCCCCCTTCCTGCATTTTTTCTCTTTCCAACCCTGGTACAAATACATTATTGAGCTCTTTATTGGTGCCAGAAACCAATCGCTGCTATCCCATACATCATCTAATTTATTCATTCATTTAATTATTGAATATTTTTCAGCCCGTGATTTGTCCCAGGCACTGTGCTGGGTGTTGGGACACAGTGGTGAGCAAAGGGCCTTGTAACAAAGCTGGGGTGTAAACCAGGGCACCTTCCGCTTGTCTTTGCCTTCTCTTCCAAGAGCAGATGGTCCGGGCCAAGGGGCAGCTGCTGTTCTCTTTAGGAATCAAATGGGATATCAACTCTCCTTTTATTTTTCAGAGAGGGCATTTTTCTTTCATATCACCCCTGAGAAGCTCTTTACTCTGACATATACTCATGTATTCATTTATTTACTCAACCAACAATAATTAAAATATACTAAGTGCTGAGGAGCAGTATAATGTGGTGTATAATATGTAAGATCCAGGGCCAAGCAGGCTGGACTTCTCTCACCAGCCATGCCACCTAAGGCCCCATTTTCTCCACTGCAAAATGAGGCTTATCAAAGACCTACCTCACAGGTTCATTAGGAAAATTTCATATCATGATATCATGCAGAGTTATACGCCTAAAACACTCAGTACGATGGTAGCTGTTATTATCTCTGTTATTGTATTGTGCCATGCACTATATGCTAGGAACAGGAAAATCAGACAAAAATTACAAAGGGATCTGGAGAGGAGAACACCACTCCAAAAGAGAGGAGACCACATTGTTTCTCTCTGGCAAGTCTGACCTGTATCTCATCAATTCAGCCACCGTGGGCGAGTGTAAGACACTACAAAAGCCTCCAGCTTGCTCTCCCTTGTCGAAGGTGGAATAGCTCCAGCAGCCTTGAAACACCTCATTTTTTTTGCCTGAGTGCACATTATACATAATTGATCACACCGCAGAGCCCATACCCGAGAAAGCTGTTCGTTCAATAATTCACCTTGTCTACTTGCATAAAACAGATGTGACTCCCACAAGCTGACTTGAACATCCACTAGTCCATGATATGCAGTATCTTCCTGTGTAGCCAATGGCTAGAAAATAAGTAGCCTGAGCATACCGTGAACTGAGAAGTGGGTGAGTCCACTGCCTCTCCAGTGAACACCCAGACAGGCAGGTTCTATGATCTGGGAATGTCCTCCTCTCAGGTGGAATATGTGCCTTTTCAGCCCATAAGGATAAAACTTAGCAAATGATCTTGCCCAGAAAAAATATATATATATTCCCCAAGGGAACTAAAAGAGAATGTCAGTGTTTCAAGTGGAGTCAATTTACTCATTTAAATGGTAAATAGTAACGTAAATATACGTGAATGAAATAACTAAACAATTTCAAACTTTAGCTTTGGGGCAGTTATAAAAGGTAGGGGAGGAGCCAGAAAGTGATAGCGGGACATAGGAGTTCAGAGTGTGAGGAAATCATCTAGAAAGTGCTGGCCAGAATTCATTTGCCTCCCACCTGCAGTCCTTCAGCTTCCACAGCAGGTTCTTTTGCAGATAGTCATTCTCTTACTTATGTAATTATTTATTTTTGAACATTTTAAAGAGAAATTCTCTACTTGACATCCCTGAATATGTGTATATTTGTGCAGTAGCCAAAAATGACAGAAAGGACCAGCATAAAAGGTATTCAGTTGATGATTGCACTCAACTGAAAACTATAGCAGAGAGAGACTAAAAATTCCTTGTCAGGGGCAAATCAGCTCTGACTCCAGCACTGTCTGGATCAGGAAGGTTTGTAAGTGAAGTGGGAACTGACCCAGGCTTTTTCTTCTTGCCTCTTCTGGCTAGGGTTTCTCCAGAGCTTTGGTGAGAGGAGTTTTGTAAGTTAAGATTAGAAGCATGCCATGGTTAATGCTGGGTATGTTCTTTGCACCATAACTCCTCTGAGTACATGTGCATATGCATCTTTATGGATAATTTGTTGGTTTTGTCTGACTTGATTTTGAAGAGGTTAGGGTCTTGAGTTTAGAATACACAAACACAATGCAATTGCAGTTTATCGTTTATTAAACTCTTCTACATTTGTTCCATATGTGAGTTCAGTCCTTCTCAGCCCATTCTTTTGTATTTTTATAGATCTTTATGGTACATAAATACTGGTTATTGTTTGTCTGTAATTCCTCCTTCTCTTTTTGCCATTGCTGTGACTGTCCTGTGAACAGAGTGTACGTTCCATCCCACTGGCATTGGACTCAGCCATATAACTTGCTTTGGACAATAGAACATAGATGGAAGAGATAGCATACTCCAAGGTGAGGTTTTAAGACATGTGGCAAGTTTCCTACAGTCCTCCTGTACTCTTATGAGCTTCTCATTCACTGTGAGAAGAGTAGAATCCAGGTGGCCTTCAGCCTGAGTCTCAGAATGAGAGCCCCATGGATCAGATATGAGCCCAACCTACAGCCTGAAGCCAAGACCAGCTGAGCCCAGCAAAGCACCACAAGGCCACAGCTGACTCATAGACCTGTGAATGAGAAATAAGTATGTGATGCTATTTGGGCATTGTTTGTTACACAGAATCATTTTATCAAAACCTGAATAATGCAAGTCTCAGTTAAAGATACTTCATATAGCACCCAGGAGAATTTCAAAACAATTGGTAATTGTGCTTAAGTTTATAGCACCCAGAAGGGAGCGGGCAAGTAAGTAACTTTCATCATTCAGTGTTGCCTAAAAATGACCTGTACCTGGCTGACACTGCCATACATTTTATAGGTAATTTGAAGTCCAGAAATCAGGACAGCATTCTCATATGCTATTGTCTTAGTCCCTTCAGATTTCCAAAGCAGAATACCTTAGACTAAGTAATTTATAAACAACAAAAATTCATTGCTCACAATTCTTGAGGTTGTCCAAGATCAAGGACCAGCAGAATCAGCATCTGTTGAGAGCTTGTTCCTCATAGATGGTGCCTCGTATGTGCCTTCGCCTGATGGAAAGGGCAAACAGCCTCACTCAAGCCTTTTTTCTTTTTCTTTTCTAAGTTGCAGGGTCCATGTACAGAATGTGCAGGTTTGTTACACAGGTAAACATGTGCCATGGTGGTTTGCTGCACCTATCAACTCATCACCTAAGTATTAAGCCCAGTGTGCCTTAGCTATATTTCCTAATGCTGTCCCTCCCCCTGACAGGCCCCAATATGTGTTGTTTCCCCTCCCTGTGTCCATGCGTTCTCATTGTTCAGCTCCCACTTATGAATGAGAACATGTTTGGTTTTCTGTTCTTGCGCTAGTTTTCAAGCCTTTTTTTTTTTTAAAAGAAATAAGAGTATTAATGCCACTCCCAATCACCCCCCAAAGCCCCATTTCTTAATATTATAGCATTGGTGACTAGGTTTCAACCTACAAATTCTGAGAGCACATAAACATTCAGACCATAGCAGCTATAATCCAGGAAACCCTGGGTAACTATTTATAGGTGTTATTTACTCTTTATTAACACCAATGGAAGCATTTATAAAAGGCTCACTGCTAAGTCTTTTACATAAGGAGTCATCCATCTGCATCTATGGAAAATTGGTTCCAGGAGCCCCTTCAGTTATCAAAAGTCTCAAGTCCCTTATATAAAATGGTGTACTATTTGCATGTAACCTACATACATCTTTCTATACCTTAAATCATCTCTAGGTTACTTATAATATCCAATACAATGCAAATGCTATGTAAATAGTGCTGAACACTATATTGTTTAGAGAATAATAACAAGAAAAATGTCTGTACATGTTTAGTTCATGTTCCATTTTTTCCAAATATTTTCAGTCCATAGTTGATTGAATTTACAAATGAGAAATCTAGGATACAGAAAGCTGGAATTATCTCATTTAATCCTCAAAACAACTAAACAGGATAATTATTACTTTTTTTTTTTTTTTTGAGATGGAGTTTTGCTCTTGTTGCCCAGGCTGGAGTGCAATGGCTCATTCTCGGATCACCACAACCTCCACCTCCCGGATTCAAGAGATTCTCCTGCCTGAGCCTCCCGAGTAGCTGGGATTATAGGCATGTGCCACCACACCCGGCTAATTTTGTATTTTTAGTAGTAGAGATGGGGTTTCTCCATATTGGTAAGACTGGTCTCAAACTCCCGACCTCAGGTGATCTACCTTCCTCGGCCTCCCAAAGTCCTGTGATTACAGGATACTTATTACTATTTACAGAAACCAGAGCACAGAGAGGTTAAGAAAAGCATCTAAAACCACACAAGTATAAGCAGTGGAGCCAACATTTAACCCCAAACAGTCAATCTCCAAAGTATATTAAACTGCTCCCTGTTGAAGCCTATACCCCTCCATGGGGCTTACAAAAGGGTGTTTACACCTCTTTACCATGCTCCCATCCTTGCCTTTGCTTCCCTTGGGAATCACTGATTCAGGATCTTGACACAGGTCTGCGGAGACCACATGTAAACAGATCTCATGTACTGTAAATCCCAGAGTGACCCAGAGGGCATCCAGCTCTCAGGCAGGAAGGTGGCCCTGTGATCTGGCGAGCTCTTGTCAGCCATCAAGTGTGGGCTATGGCTGGCCTCTTCCTTACCTTTGTAGGTGCTCACAAAAACCACAGTTTTTTTTTTTTTTTTTTTTTTTTTTTTACCATGACATTTCTTTTCTTTTCCATGGTAGGCTATGCTTCTTATTTTTCTCTGCAGATACTCAGTATCCCTTGTCCCCACTTTGCTCTTACTGCTCTTACATCTTTGTGTATTTTTCTTTGGTTTACTGTCTTTGCTTTTACTGCCCTCGAAATTCTTCAAGGGCTTCTGATGGCTTTTTATGATTCTTCCTTCTTCTCAGGATGCAATGAAAGGCATATTTCATTCAGGCGGATGTAACATTGTAGGTGGAAAGAAAACGATCCCTTCTGAGATTGTTTAACCAAAAGAAAAAAGAGTAGTAAAAATTGCTGTTGTGAACAGGTAATACATGTTCACTGTGGAAAAACTGGAAAAATGTAGAAAGTAAAATAAATACAAAAACTATCTATAAGTCTTCTTCCTCAAGATTACTCTTTTAGTTGATAGGTTAATATTTTAATGGATTAACTGCCAGTCTCTTAAAGACATGTTACCATAATCATGATTTTACAGTTTATGACATTTAGTAGCTTGCTTTTGCACTTAATATTATAATGTAAACTTTTCCTTTGAAATTCATGAAAAGTATTAGAACAGTACTTGTAAAAGCATGCCATGGAACATTTGTTTCTAAAAATATCCCACAAAAAATATGGGGACCATGGTCAAACATGTTTGGGAGACAGTGCATGTGACATGACCCCATGCTGGAGATTCAGAATGCACATTGGCTCATTTAACTATCTGAAAAGCTGTGCAGTAAAGAAACCTGTTTCATTTTATTTACCCAGGGTTTCTCAAAAACATCTGAATTTGCATTCTATTTTTGGAGGAAGAACTATTAACATCCCACAAAACAAGTGTTTCCTGGACCAGCGGGTCCAGACTAGCCTAATAAGGGTCTAGAGAATTTCTAATCAGATGCCCCTTAAGCTTGCACTTAGTATATACCCATAATATTCAGTTGGAATTACAGATCTAGGTAGCAACACTCTAAAAGAAGAAACTTTTATTAATCCCTGTAGAAAAATCGAGTTGAAGTTAAAAGAAGAGATGAAAGGGCATATGGATTTCCAGATTCAATTCAGATTCCTCAAGAAGAAGAAATAAAAACTAACCTATTCCACGATCTAATTGATGGTCACATGCTACCAGGTGTGCTAGGTCTCTCTTTCTTTCTTTCTTTCTTTCTTTCTTTCTTTCTTTCTTTCTTTCTTTCTTTCTTTCTTTCTTTCTTTCTCCTTTCTTTTTTTTTTTCAGACAGAGTCTCACTCTGTATTCAGGCTGGAGTACAGTGGGGCGATCTAGGCTCACTGCAACCTCTGCCTCCCAGATTCAAGAGATTCCCATGCCTCAGCCTCCCAAGTAGCTGGGACTACAGGCGTGTGCCACCATGACCAGCTAGTCTTCTGTATTTTTAGTAGAGACAGGGTTTCACCATGTTGGCCGGGATGATCTCAATCTCCTGACCTCGTGATCCACCCACCTCAGCCTCCCAAACTGCTGGGATTATAGGTGTGAGCCATGCCTGGCCGCTAGGTCTCTAAGTAAAAAATCAACAAAATAAAGTTTTTCACATAATTCTCATCACAAATCTGTTCAGCATATATTATTTCACCCATTTTACAGGTAGGAAAACCTATTACTTATTAACATGTATTACTTATTAAATTTATTACTCATTAAGAAATCAAAAATCCTATAAAATGGTAGATTTTCCTACCTGTAAAATGGGTGCAATAATATGTGCACCCATTTGAGAGAGTGTGAGAGCCTGTTCAAGGGCATGGCTGATGAATGGCAGAGCAAAGATTTGAAGCCAGTCCTTCTGGCTGAGATGATGTTTCCATGGTATTACAGTGGGCTCTGGTCACTCTATTCTCTCAGCAGCCAGCAACAGCATGATACCTTTCACTGTGGAATTAAAATTAGTAGTCAAGAGCTAAAAGTTTTTATTTTAATACCATTAGCCATCTTCTCAAGTCATTTAATTATGTCCCAGCACAGGATTCCTTTTTTCCATCCCTTGCCATTTAGCAGAATCATGCTCTCAATGCATCTCATGGTCCTACATACTTGGGATCATAAGCTAAATCTCTCTTTCCATCTTATACATTAAAATTACTTCTCTTAATGTATTGAATTTCAGCCCTTTTATTAGGCTGAAATTTATTTTACATTAGAAAGCATTGGAAATGCAAAATTGAGAATCCATTTTAACAAGGAATATTGAATAGCGGACCACAGACCATCTTTCCATTAAAGGAGAGGAATTAGAAATGAGTTGACATGCTCTGTGGGTTTCATTAGGAAAAGATGAAGAAAAGGAAACTAGAATTCATTGAACTATCTCAAGTAAAGTGCTTTATGTTGTCTTACTTAATTTTTAAAGCCATCTATAAGACAGTTATCATTATACTCCTTGTACAGATGGGGAAATTGAGAATCACCAAAAGAACTACTTGTCCAAGTCCACGAACCTAAAAGAGAGTCAATCTGCCTGAGTGCAGTGGCTCATGCCTGTCATCCCAGCACTTTGGGAGGCCAAGGTGGGCAGATCACAAGGTCAGCAGTTCAAGACCAGCCTGGCCAACATGGGGAAACCCCGTCTGTACTAAAAATACAAAAATTAGCTGGGCAAGGTGGTATGTGCCTGTAATCCCAGCTATTTGGGAGGCTGAGGCAGGAGAATTGCTTGAGTCTGGGAGGCGGAGTTTGCAGTGAGCCAAGATTGGGCCACTGCACTCCAGCCTGGGCTATGGAGTGAGACTCCATCTCAAAAAAGAAAAGAAAAAAGAAAAGGGTCAATTTAAGTGCTGCACAATTATGAGAGTTTAAAGCCGTGTGCTTACTTGGTGGGCGTGGTGGCTGTCAGAACCATCTATCACTTCCAACAGAAATGGCCCCAGATACAGCCCCTGCCCAAGGGAGGTTTGCTGTATGTTGGCTGCTAAAGGCAAGGTCAAGGTAAGAATACAATTTTGCCTAGAATAGAACTGGTGTATTCCTGTTATTCTGTAATAATTTTCAATAACACCCCCTTTCATTCTTAAAATTGTCTTAACTTGGAATAATAAATTAATAAGTCACTAGAAGCCCCCAGGTGGAATGAATGGGTCCACCCCTCAGCAGCAAAAATCAATGACAAAAATCTAAGGGAGATGGTAGCTATCATTCCAGAGAAAAACATTAGAAACTGCAGTCCAAGGGCCATGGTTATTTTAAAGTATCCTCCCTTGCCCAAGACTAAAGTAAACACCAGAGACCCAGGTAAGATGAAAATGGTAAGTGCATGTATTTTCAGGCACAGGAAAGCAAAGGAAAAGCTGAAGAAGCTACTGTTCACTACATCCCAAATGCAGGAAAAAAGGCCCTGTGGAATAGGGCAGGAGTACAGTTGATGTGGAGTAGAGGGAGTTATGCTAAGGCCTGGAGACATTGGGAAGTCAACTTAGGCCCGAGAAGGAGCCCTGGCTGAGCTGGAGAAAGTCGGTGCAAAGCCCCAACCCTCATCCTTGGAGAAACTGGAGTGATGGGCAGAGAAGCAAGGTGTGAATTCTGTTACAAGGCCTGGGACAAAGCTGTGGTCTGGATCCCAGGGCCCAGGCAAGTGTCTGGGGAGGCCCATTGTCAGAGGAGGACTGGCAGCCCTGGGGCCTGGGATTCATATAGTCCCTGAGTGCAGCATTTGGGCTGGCCTGTGGGGAGCAAGTAAAGCCAGCAAACTGGAAACAGAAGGACGAAAGGGATTTTCTGCATGTCAGCAATTAAGGCAAATATTCAAGTCTCAAACCCACACCATCAAGCCAGAGGAGCTATGCAGCAATGGGACCAAGGGAGAGGGGTCAGAAGGCACTGATTCCCAGCTACCCATTACCTAAACAATTGAGTCCTCCTGGGTTTCAAGAAAGGCTAGCACTCAGGAATTTATTTTATTTATTTTTGCTTGCTTTTGTTGATGCTCTAATGAAGAACCTATCTTTTAGCTGTTTGACATATTAAATTCCTATTTCATTTACCCTAGAATTTTCCCCTTTAGTACTTATTAGTGAATCCAAAATCCATGCTAACCCATGTCAGTAATTGAGCTGCAATTCATCACCTCCCTCCTCTTTCATGTTAGAGATAAAGTGTCCACATAGCAGAACCTACAGGTATTATAGCTGTTCTTAAGACCAGGGGTTAACCTGGTTAGGACAAAGTTTACTGTGTGAGAGATGTTACTGAATAAGTCTCAGATTGTCCTGGATCTAGTCACTACATCTGCAGATACAGCTTATCCTGAACAATACATTCTAGAATACAACTCCTCGGCCTTTCACCTTGCAGGACAATGAGAGACAAATAAATAGTAAGGAGAGGCACATTGATAAACTCTGAAAAGGGATGAATTCTCTCTTTAATAGAGGTATGTCCAGCACCTCCTTCAACCTCAATCAAGCATGCTTACGTCTTGTTGATGAAGCTGCAACAAAGTGCAAGGTCCCTGGCAGAATGCATATCCTATCAGGGTCAATTTCACGTGTGGGCTGGCATTAAGTAGCTGTTAATTTTGAGCATTCACAGGAATATTGGTTAAAGGAAGGAAAGATGCAATGGGGAACCTAAGTTGGGGAAGGCAAAAAGATTTTAGCCTGAAAACCAACTCCAAGGGACTGGTTGCAGTAGTGTGATCCATGGCATTGAGAAGGATTCTGAGGCTCACCAGGAAAGAGATGCTCCATTAGTCAAGTCTACCATGAGTGCCATAGGTGGGAATGATGCCATGCCTAAGTGTCATAGGGCACCGCTCTGACCAATGCACGGGCCCTCTGCTATTTGTAGATGTTTGGAATGCAATGGTGGTGGGACAAACCCAGTGATGATTGATGATCTGCTCATGGGAGAGAAGGAGGAAATTTGGAGGAAAGACATATCCTGGATGCCTTGAAAATAAGTCAGCTCCTTCCAAAAAACCCCAGCCATGGTAGGAGAACAACAGCTGAAGCAATGTCCCAAGGGAGGACAATGCTGAGCTGATGGAGACACCATGTGAAATCTCAGGGAGGAACTGACCCCCAGGACAAGTGGGCTGTGGCTCAAAGCCAAGACACCAGGCTGGCCTCTAGTCCAGCTCTCACTGGGCGGCACGAGTCCTCAGAAGAGCGAGCTGTAATGGAGAGATGAACCAAACAAGCATTTCAATGTGAAAAGCAATGCTCCTTTGTTCCAAAAGAGAGTCTTAAACTTCTGGAGAAAAAGAGGCTTTTATTACACTCTCAGCATGGGGCCAATTAGGTTGGAAAAGAGAACCCATGATGTCTCCCGGAACAGACTGAAAAGAAGCATTTGCAGCAGCAACAGTGCCGCATCCAGACCTGCCAAGGCATTTGCAGATGGTCACCACAGCAACCGGTAGCCCGAAGGCCAGTCGGAGGAAGATCACAGTGCGTGGGCTACCCTAGGAAGTCTACACTGAGCTGCAGATAAGGATTTGAAGATAATTGGCCACAACGTACCAGTGGGAGCAAGCCACAGAGTTAACATGGGGACCACCACTGGTGATTTTGCTGTGCCCCAGGGATGATGACACAGAGACCTTCCCATCCCCATCATCTTCATCACCACAGCCCTGGTAGGACAGCTGCCTGTGTTTTCTGATGATCTACTAGTGCTAGGCCACGCTCATCCTTAACCCAGACTTTTCCACTCTAACCCTTAGATTTCTTGAAGGGCCTCTCATGGTTTTCCATTTCTTCCTTTCCCAAAAGTCCCAGCCTGACGTGCCTGGCCAAGGGAGCCAATGTATCCCTCTTAAACCACTGGGAAGAAGGAAAATACTTCACAGAGCCTATTAGGAACAAAGCAAATGATTCTGTGGAAACGTTTAATTCATTCTTGGCAAGCCATGCGATGGGCTCGGAAAAACAGAGCTGCGCTCTGGTCTTTTCCCCCGGAAGCCTATTCTTTCAGGCTATGGAAAAAGAGAAAAAAAGAAAGAAAGGTAAGGCTGACACTTTTCAGCAATCTGCAAGTAATGACAACAAGGCCTGGGAGTACCTAGTGTTAGTAGGACTGGCGCGGCAGGGAGAGCCGGCTCCAGCCTGGTGGCCTGGATAAGCAATCAGACTCCATGCAAACAGCGTGCGCCCTGCGTGGGGCTGTGGGATGTGCTGGCTTGGGCCTGTTGGGTGGAACTCTGAGCATTGTCCCTCTTGTATCCATCTCCAGGATGCTTTTTTTCTGCAGATGAAGATGATCTTAGCTCTGAATGGAAGGCTGAATATTGTCAGAGCTCCTTGCCTCTCTAGCCCCTGCTAAGGCAAAGTGGAACTGACGCATTCACCACTCACAATGTGTCATTTTATCAAGGACAGAATTATGTGACATTTGAAATGTTGCCAGTGCCACTAGAGGTGGACCTGGTGGCTGGAATCCAGCGTCAGCCACTTGTTTCACAGTCTCGGGATCCCACCTCTCATTTCCAACAGCAGACCCTACTAGGGGGTTAGAGGTCCCTTTCCTGTCAAGAACTGACCTACAGAATCAATCCAACTTTCCAGCTGGCCACAACCAATTGAAAGGTGTTAGCTAAGCTCAGACATGAAACATATTTGCCCTCCCAGCCTTGGCCCCGCCCTGAGCTTTGTGTTGTCACTGCTGCTACAGCTGGATGGCTTCACCTGGCAAAGAATAAGTGATCAGCCTGAGGTCAGGCAGCCTGAGAATGGCAGAATCAGTGGCATTGCCCCAGGTACCTGGCAAGTCCAAGCTAGCCTCGGCTGAGAACATCAGCTCTCGCCAGCCTCTCTCCACTCTCTGACCGTTGGCTTCTGCTCCGGGTCCTGCTGGACTCCTGCCTTCAGCCTGGCCCACTGCTTCTGGGAACACACACATAGCAGTGGTTGCCCTGGTTCTGACAGTTCCCAACACGGTGAGCATAAGGGGTGGGGATAGGGAGCCCCTGTGCAGACACCCTGGGGCCCAGACCACTAAAGAGAGACATGGATTAGGTGCAACATTGGCATACGTCATTTGAGGAAGAGATGCATCCTTCCTACATTCATTTATTTCTTCTTCCACTGCACTCTGTTTTGAGTCCCTGCTGTGTCTATCAAAATATGTGAAGGTAATGAGGATACAGAAAGGAAAAAAAACGGCCTGGGTTCTGGAGGCGTCAGTCAGGCAGAACAGGCACAACGCCTGGCCCTAGATCGACTAAGTTCCCTCCTTCCTTTCGTGCCACAGCCCCCTGAAACCGGACATCCCCAGCCTCCTTCTCCCTGCCTCGTGGGGGCCACCGTTCAGTTGATCTTGAAGGTTCTCTCCAGAGCTGGACATGCATGCAACAGAGTGTCCTTGGCCAGTCCCACCTGTGCTGCAGGGTTTGGTGGGCTTACTGTGGATCACTGCAGGGAAACAGCTGAGAAAGAAGCAACATAGGAACAGAGGTGGGAGGGATATCTCCAGCCGTCGTGATCACTTCCTGGTGTGTACTAACGCCTCCTGTCGCACCTAGAAGTCCCCCTGGACGTCTTGCTTACAAGTAGCTTTGATTTCTAAATCTTATTATCTCTCCTCCCGCCCACCCCTTGAAGGCTATTCATCCTTTCCCGAGTTGTGGGCAGGAAAACTTCTGCTCTCAACCTAGATTGCCAGCACCCCAGCCCAGGTCAGACCCTCCCCCAAGACACATATTTATAAATAAAGAACATGGAAGAGGATTAGGTCAAGGCAGAAGAGGTAGCAGACAACAATGGGGGAGACAGAGAGAGAGAAGGAAAGGGTTGGGGAGATGCAAAGGAAGAGAGAGATAGGTAGAAGTATGACGGGATGGGAGCCAAAAAGAAAAGTGAGGGGCTCTCAAAGAAGACATTGTTTTTGGCAATCTTGCCTGGAAGCAATTCTGGCAACCTCACTGCTTCCATTTCCTTTCCTGTAAAAGGTGTGGAAAGCAGTATCTTCTCTCTTTGATTTCCTGTGAGACTGAGTTAATGAGAGCACAGAAGTAATAAGAGAGGGGGAAAAAGAAAGCTGTGAGGACAGAGGGCCTTCATGATGAAGCCTGGAGGATAGAACACTTGCCATAAATTAGTTTCCATCCAAACAGCTTCATGTGTGAAAGATAATGCTGTTTCTTCATTAGTGGTTTTTGTCGTGATAATTAAGCCTCCACATTTGATCTCAGATAACCCTTCCTAACTTGGCATCATTCAGTCTGCTCAGATTGGAGGAGGGATAGAAGCAGCATTCACTCACAAACACTGGGTTATTAGTGTAGATGCTTTAATGGCAATATGAGAACTTACTGAGGGCACAGATGTGCAGGATGTGCAGGGGTACATTATATGCACAGCCAGCATGCCTCCAAATTCCCCTGCTCTCCAAGGGGTATTAATCTCTAAATAAAAAGACTTAAATCCCAAGTACTGAGGGAAGTTCAGTAACCATGCTGTCCCATAATATATACATAATCAAGCCATAAAGGTTTCAGAGGATTTCCCAGAGGCCTTTTGTTCACTCAGGCCTATTTGCAGTGAACTGGAGCCCTAGCAAAACCTCCTACGCCTGTTCAGTGTCTCAACTCCTGTCTCCCTCTCTCTGAATTAGTCACAGAAATCTATGATAGAAAAAATCTACGACAATGGAAAAAAGAAACCAGGCACACCACCATGAACACCTCCTCAAGAAGAGCCTCAGGAAGGTTCTTCAGGAGTTATTCCGAAAAAGGCATCATTATCACAGGAGATGACAGCTCCATGCGTGTAATTGACCCTGAAGGTTTTCCAGTGGGACAAGATATGAAGGTGGAAGACAGTGATATTGAGGGTCCTCACCTTGTGTAGGACGAGGCCAGTGTGTGTGTTTCTGTCTTCATTTGTAACAACAACTTTCTGAAAGGTAAAAATAACAAACAAATAAATAATTTTAAAAATAAGAATGTTTATAGAATAATAATATAAATAAAGAAAATATTTTTGTACAGCTGTACAATGTGTTTGTGTTTTAAGCTAAGCATTACAAAAGAGTCAAACAGTTTTAAAAAATATAAAAGTTTATGGTGTAAAAAAGTTACAGTAAACTAAAGCTAACTTATTATTGAAGAAAGAGAAAGTTTTAAAATAAATTTAATGGAGCCTAAATGTATGGTGTTTATACTCTGCAGTAGTGTACCGTCATGTTCTAGGCCTTCAGTCACTCACCACTTGCTCACTCACTCACCCAGAGCAACTTCCAGTCCTGCAAGCTCCATTCATGGTACGTGCCCTACACAGGTGTACCCTTTTAAAAAGTCTTTTAGGCCAGGCATGGTGGCCTAAAAGACTTTTTAAAATCCAAGTCTTTGGGAGGCTGAGGCAGGCAGATCACGAGGTCAGGAAATCAAGACCATCCTGGCTAACACGGTGAAACCCAGTCTCTTCTAAGATACAAAAAATTAGCCAGGCATGGTGGCACGTGCTTGCATTCCCAGCTACTCGGGAGGCTGAGGCAGGAGAGTCACTTGAACCCAGGAGGTGGAGATTAAAGTGAGCCAAGTTTGTGCCACTGTCCTCTGGCCTAGGCGACAGAGCAAGACTGTGTCTCAAAAAATAAAAATAATAAAACATTTTAAAAACTCTTTTATACCACCACATTTTTACTGGAACTTTTCTATGCTTAGATATGTAAAGATATACAAATACCATTATGCTATAATTGTCTACAGTATTCAGTACAGTAACTATGAGCAGTAGGCTATTCCATAGAGTTTAGGTATGTGGCAGACTCTGAGACTCTGAGATCTAGGGTTGTGTAAATACACTCTATGATGTTCATGAAATGACAAATCATCTAATGATGCATTTCTTAGAATGAAGCTCCCGTCATTCTAAGAACATTCTTACAGCATTTCCCCCTCATTAATCAACACGACTGTATTTTCTTTTCTTTCTGTGCTTTAATTTGAATATTTTCTAGTGATCTATTCTAGCTCACTAATCCTGTTTTCTGTCACGCCTATCTGCTTCTATTTGTAATTTCAGATATTGAATTCCTTAAGTTCTGGAATAAATAAATAAAATTTTTAATATTTTTATTTTTTTTTTGTAATTTTTGGTTCTTTGTTAAATTATCAAACTTTTCTTCTAGTTTTTTAAACATAGAATTCCAAAAAAAGTTTGTTCTTCATTTTTTCTAGGAAGAGCCAGGGAGAGGCTGATCCATGTAATCCAGTCAGGCACTGAGATGAATTATCAGCTATTTTGCAAGTTTTGTAAAGCTCAGTCTCCTTTTGATTCACCATTGTTTCTACCATATAGCCCTTCAACGCTATTAGCCGGGGCCCTGGTGTGTTCCCCTTAGTAGGCTTTAAACTCTACTCTTTGTTTTCTCAGTATAAGACTGCAGAAAATTCTGTTCAAATGCTTTCTTCTTAGGTTTTTAGCCTGCTGCTTCATGGACCTTCAGAATTTAGCAAACTTCTTAAGAGGGAAGCTGTATGATGTTTGAGGTTCCTGAGTCTTCAATTTTTCATTCCAAACCCCTAAGACCACACAAAGCCCTTTTCATTTTTCTGTCACCTAAAGATGTCTCTTTACTTGAGCCAGGCTGGATTCTTAGTCTCTTGTTCTTGCCCATAATCAGTCAAATGGCCACAGGAAAAAGCAGCAGCGTATTTTCAGCTCACCTGCCGGCAGTTCTGCCCTCTCCAAAGCCTCAGACCTTCAAGTCCTCTTGACTTCAGCAGATCTCCATTGCCTTTAAGCCAATTATTCTTATTTTTCATCTTGATTTATTACTTGTTTTAGAAGAAGCATTGGTCTGTTCCCAACATTCTATTTTTCATGGGGCAAAATTCCAGTCATTTTTTTTTAATATCACTTAATTTTTCTTTCTGGCGTATCCATGTCACCTGAGATTTTCAAAATTATTAAACATGCCAGGGATGTCTGTCTAGTTATTATCTAAATAATAATATGAGAATGCAGCCTACATGCCTGAAGAATGCTAAGCTTGTTTTTGAAGATCATAGACATTTTTTCCCCAAATAACTTTGGAAATTTTTGAAATTATAGTTTTTCTTAGAAGTTTGTCAAAGTTAACATTGAAGTCTTCGGCAATAATCTGGCTCATTGTAGCAAAGCCTACCTCCTCCTTATACATCCATAGCTCTCTGCCCAGCCCCAGCCATCTCTGTAAGTTGAAATATTTGATAAAGTACAGGAATAGTCTAGCACTGCAAAGGAAAAGAGGAGGACTGGCTGCGAAGAGTGTATCTTCTCTTTCTGAAAAAAAAAAAAAAAAACCTCAAAGATCATAGCATATTTCCATATACCCATTTTACAGATGAGAAAAGAAAGATTCAGAGAGGTCAAGTAATTTATCCAATATTACATAGCTAGTAAATTGTGTCACTAATATACTATTCTGTCTAATCCGATACTCTATATCCCAGAAAATACATGCAAATCCAGATAAAGGAACATATTAGGTGAGTGCAAAAGTAATTGCGGTTTCTGCATTGTTAGAATTTGCCATTTGATATTGGAATACATTCTTAAATAAATGTGGTTAGTGTATAGTTCTTCTATACATCATTTTAATGAGCATTTCTCACTTTATTAATATTATTATTTTTGCTAATGACATTACTCGCTGTTTATTTTATGTTTAATTTACACTATGGAAATTATGTTAGACAAAAAGCAAATTCAGGCAATTTTCTTATTTGTGTTCAAAATGGGTCGTAAAGCAGTGAAGACAACTCACAACATCAGCAACACATTTGGCCCAGGAACTGCTATGAATGTACAGTACAGTGGTGGTTCAAGAAGTTTTGCAAAGGAGATGAGAGACCTGAAGATGAGGAGTGTAGTGGCCGCCATTGGAAATTGACAATGACAAATAGAGAGCAATTATCGAAGTTGATCCTCTTACAACTACACGAGAAGTTGCAGAAGAACTCAGCATTGACCATTCTACAGTCGTTCAACATTTGAAGCAAATTGGAACGGTAAAAAAAGCTCAATAGGTGGGTGCCTCTTGAGCTGAGCAAAAATTTTAAAACTTGTCATTTTAAAGTGCTGTCTTCTCTTAGTCTACACAAGAAGAAACCATTCCTTGATCGGATTGTGACAGGCAATGACAAATGGATTTTATATGACAACCGGCAACAACCAGCTCAGTGGTTGGACTGAGAAGAAGCTCCAAAGCACTTCCGAAAGCCAAACCTGCACCAAGAAAATGTCGTAGTCACTGTTTGGTGGTCGGCTGCAGGTCTGATCCACCATAGCTTTCTGAATCCCGGTGAAACCATTACAACTGAGAAGTGTGCTTAGCAAATCAATGAGATGTACCGAAAACTGCAACACCTGCAGCTGGCATTGCTCAACAGAAAGCACCCAATTCTTCTGCACAATACCCGGCCACACGTGGCACAACCAACACTTCAAAAGTTGGACAACTGCTTTGTGAGAGGCTGAGGCAGGCGGATTGCCTGAGCTCAGAAGTTCGAGACCAGCCTGGGCAACACGGTGAAACCCTGTCTCTACTAAAATACAAAAAATTAGCCAGGTGCAGCAGCCTGTGCCTGTAGTTCCAGCTATTTTGGAGGCTAAGGGAGGCGAATTGCTTGAACCCAGGAAGCAGAGGTTGCAGTGAGTCGAAATTATGCCACTGTGCTCCAGCCTGGCGACAGAGTGAGACTCTGTCTCCAAAAAAAAAAAAAAATTGAACAAATTGGACTGTGAAGTTTTGCCTCATCCACCATATTCACCTGACCTCTCACCAACTGACTACCACTTCTTCAAACAGCTCGACAAATCTTGCAAGGAAAACACTTCCACAACCAGCAGCATGCAGAAAATGCTTTCCAAGAGTTTGTCGAATCTCAAAGCATGGATTTTTATGCTACAAATAAACAAACTGATTTCTTGTTGGCAAAAATGTGTTGATTTTAATAATTCCTACTTTGATTAATAAGGATGTGTTTGAGCCTAGTTATAATGATTTAAAATTCATGGTCCAAAATCACAATTACTTCTGCACCAACCTAATGGAATTATCTCTGGACTGGTTTCTTAGTGTGATGTTATGCAAAGCAGGTGAGATTGACAGGTTTATTTAGTTCTTTTCTGGAGTTACCTGATTTCTAATTTCTTCTAAAACTTAAAATATTCTATAGAAGTCCTGTAGCATTCCAAATGTGGATTTTATGAATATCTTTTTTCTCTTAAATATAACCTAGTTTGTAAATCATCTGAGGGCCCCTTGAGATAATAAACACTCAGGCAACAGACACAGAGATGCCTTTTGAAGATGCAACATCTTGTAGGCACAGAGAAGTCATGAGTCACATCAAAGGGAAATGTATGTTTATTGGGAAAGCCTTTTAGTGAAGTGGCATAACAGAGCTCAGCAGTAACTGAGAGAAATTCCTACGAGACACTCGAGAAAGAAGATGAAGTCTGCTCTAGTGGTGGCAGGAGGAATGTCTCTGATAGGAGAAACCTTCAACAATTACCTTCTTGTCTTGGGGATGGAGGGTTATGATGTTTCCAGCAGCTTTCCTTGGAGGAGGAAACTCACTTGACATTGGTGGACACTGGACAGGATCTTTTGCTGCATTTTAATATTTATATATTTAGACAACCTGGATTAAGTAGATAGTTGATGCTTCGTAATTATAAAACATTTGTGTTTACCAGTTATTGAATAATACCATGTACTGTCCACTATGCTAAGTGTTTTGCATACAATTTAAATCAATAATTCCAGTGAAATTAGATAACATTATTCTCGTTATATGAGAAAAACAGGCTCAATGTTAAGCTACTTGCCCAAACACACACAGTTATTAAAGTCTAATCGAGGTCTGTAACTCCATAATACATGCTCTTTTAAATTCTTACATTCTATCTTTCTACTTAGTCTTTTCACAATTCTCTTTATGTAATGATGACAGAGTGAGGCTTACAAAATGTGACTTGCTCTATTAGTCTGTTTTCACACTGCTACAAATAACTACTTAAGACTGGGTAATTTATAAGGGAAAGAAGTTTAATTGACTCACAGTTCCGAATCTGGGGAAGCCTGAGGAAACTTATAATCATGGTAGAAGGCAAAGGGGAAACAAGGGCCTTCTTTACATGGTGGCAGGCCAGAGAGACAGAGAGAAAGGGGAACAGCCACAGGCTTTTAAACCATCCGATCTCATGAGAACTCATTCACCATCACGAGAACAGCATGGGGGAAACCGCCCCCATGATTTGGTCACCTCCCATCAGGGCCCTCCCTCAACACCTGGAGATTACATTTGAGGTGAGATTTCGATGGGGCCACAGAGCCAAACCACATCACCTGCCCAGCTTTGGAACTGTCCAAGAACTGTTTAGCGTTTGCCATGATACTTAATGAATCCTATACAACTTCTGTCTTTAGTATCTTAGGAAAATAATTTATTTTTTCTCCTTTTATTAAAAAATTTGAACAGTTGATTTTATTTGGTTAAATTTTCAAATTACTTAACAACTGCGATGTTACAGTTGGAAGCTTTCTTTCCTGAGATAGTCAAGACTACTCTATTCGAGCAGCCTTGAGGTATAAGAAGAGTGTAGAGAGCCTTGGAGAGCTCATTTCCTGAATAGATGACCTCTCATTTATTAAGAAAATCTGCTAGACGCCACTTGGTGTCTTGATGTTACAGAAATAAGCAAAACTTAATACCAGACCTCAGGGAGCTTCTGATATAATACAAGGTTATTAATTAGACTGGAGAATGACACATGCTATATTGGTGTTATTAGTTGATGCTGTTGGGTAGTGGAAGGGAATGGCATTCAACTCAGAGAATGAGGAAAGGCTTTCAGATAAAAGATGCTTGAAGTTTATCTTTCATCCCATCCTCAGGACTCAGAATACGTGGTGCCAAACCTTCTCCACTAATTCACAGGTAAAAGAGTGACTCAGTTCATTTGGGCTGCTATAGCAAAATGCCATAAATGCCATATGGATGGCACAGAAAAACATAAATGTATTTCTCCTAAGTCTAGAGGTTTGGAAGTCTGAAATGAAGGGGTAGGCAGATTTGGTGGCTGGTGAGTTTTCAGGCCCTGGTTCATAGCATGGCAACTTCTTGCCATGCATCCTCATATGGTAGAAGGGACAGCCAGCTTTGTCTCTGGAGCCCCCTTTATAAGGACACTAATTCTATTCATGAGGGCTCCACCCTCATGAACTACTCACCACCCCAAAGCCCTACCTCCTAATATCATCACACTGATGCTTAGATTTCGACATATGAATTAGGGCAGGAGGTGGGAAGCGGTGTGGGACACAAACATTCAGACCATAGCATTTTGCCCCTGGTCCCCAAAAATCCATGTCCTTCTCACATGTGAAATACATTCATTCTATCCTAGTAGTCATCAAAGTCTTAGCTTGTTCCAGAGTCAACTCAAAAGTTTAAAATCCAGAGTCTTAGCTAATTTTCATCTATATTAGATATGGGTGAGACTCAAGGTATGATTCATCATGAGGCAAATTTCTCTCCCCAGCTGTGAACCTATGAAATCAAATGTTATGTGCTTCTAAAATATAGTGAGGCTTTAAGCATAGGACAGACATTCCCATTTCAAAAGAAATACGTAGAAAAGAAAGGGAGTAACAGGTTCTGAGAAAGTCTAAAACCTTAAAACTCAAGAATAGTCTTCTTTGACTGGATGCTTCACTGCCCTCCAGGTCCACCGAGGTGGAGGTCCCAACTTCCAACTCTCTGTGGCAGCAGTCCTGCCTCCATGGCTTTGAGTGGCCCCACACCCCCATGGTGGCTCTCTGCAGTGGCCCCACCTCCTCGGTGGCTCTGTGCCTGAGTCATGTGCCTGTGGCTCTCCCACCCCCATTTGGACTCATGCACTAGTGGCTCCAGGGCCTGAGGTCATGGTGGGTGGTTCTACCCCCATGGCTCCACTAGGAAGTGCCCTGATGGGGTCTCTCTGCAGTGGCCTTGCTCTCACAGCAAATCTCTGCTTGGGCATCACCAGGGCATCCTTTGAAATCGGTGAAGGGCCTCCACATCTTTGCCAGGTGCTGTCCCACCATACCAGGGTTTGCCGGAGCTGCACAGGGGGCAACCAAGAAGCCTGGCAATGAAGTGTGGAGAACAGAGCCTTGAGGCAGTGCCTGGTAGCAAGTGTTTAGATCCTCCAAGTGCCCATGCCCCCACTTTTGAGATTGTTCTGTCTCCTAGGCCCTGGAACTCTGGACCTGTGATGGGAGGAGTAGCAACATGATGTCAGAAATGCCTTCCAGGTTACTCTTTCATTGTCTTGTACAGGAGGTCCCGGCTGTTCTCAGGTGGCTAATCCA
This sequence comes from Plecturocebus donacophilus, assembly GCA_004027715.1. Taxonomy (NCBI): domain Eukaryota; kingdom Metazoa; phylum Chordata; class Mammalia; order Primates; family Pitheciidae; genus Plecturocebus; species Plecturocebus donacophilus. Next base: position 30,977 of record PVKP010007435.1, read on the forward strand.
TACGAATCTTATCCAGTAGTCACTTTGTCACACCCTAGATTTTCTCTCCCAGACATGCTTTCTTATTCCTTTCAATATGAATAAATTAAGAATTTCCCAAATATTTATATTCTACTTCCCTTTTGATTAATAATTCTATCATTAAATCATTTCTCTCCTTGCATTTACTATAAGCAGTCAAAAGAAACTAAGCTTCAACACTTTGCTTAGAAGTAGCTCCAGCTAAATATCCAATTGCTCACACATTCTACTTAACATAGAATTCTAGGACAAACACTGTTCAGCCAAGCCTCTTGCTACTTTATAACAAGGATCCCCTTTCCTTAAATTTTCCATGACATGTTCCTCCATTCCACCTGAGATCTCAGCAGAATGGCCTTTACTGTCCATATTTCTACCAACATTCTGTTCACAACAACGTAGGCATTTGCTAGAAACATCTAGGCTCTCACTACAGTGCTCTCCTTCTGAGCCCCTACCAGAATCACCCTTTAAGATTCCTTCACACCCATGTAGGCTTCTCTAGTATTCACGTAGAAACCCTTTCTGCCTCTGCCTATTATCAGTTCCAAGCTGCTTCCACATTTTAGCAGCACTGTAACAAATACCTAAAATTTCCACTTAGGTATTTTGTACAAGTGGTATCCCTTCTACTTCTTGGTACCAATTTTCTTAGTCTATTCAGGCTTCTATAACAAAATACCATAAACTAGATATTACAAAGAACAGAAATTTATTTCTCAAGTTTTGAAGGCTAGCAGTTCCAAGGTAGAGGCAGCAGCACATTCTGTGTCTGCTGAGAGCTCACTTCCCGGTTCACAGAAGGCATCTTATCACTGTATTCTCACATGGTGGAAGGAATAACGCAGCTCACTGGGGCTTCATTTAGGAGGGAACTAATCCCATTTATGAGGGCTCAGCCTTTGTCCTAATCATCTCTCAAAACTGTCACCCTATAATACCACCACATTGTTGGTTAGGTTTCAATCCATAAATTTTGGAGGGCCACAAACATTCAAACCATAGCAAAGAGATGGCCCTCTCTTCACTTATCTGACGAGAGCAGACCCCAGAAAAGGCAGTCTACTTGCTACCTAGTGAGATATCAAAAGCCCCAGGAAAACTTCTTTTCTGTTAAATTTAGAAAAGTGTAGCATAATCTAGTGTTCACAATCAAGTGTTTATTCCATGCTAACCTAAAAACACCCTGGAGGGAATAAGCATTGATAATTTTTCTTCCAGAAGTAGACAATCAGTATAAAAAAATTCAAGAAATATTCTGATAAGTTAAATACTAATAACAGGTTCACTTGGTCTTGAATCCTAATCCTTCCATTTGATAGTTGTGTAATTCCGGGTAAGGTACATCCCCAGTACTTCCCTTTCCTCACTGTAGACAAAGGTAACACACCTGAACAGCTACTGTCCTTGATTCCTGTGGAGGATCAGGGGAGCAGAGAATGTACAAAGACTAAATTGTGCATTTATCTCCAGGAGGAAAGGATAGACTGGGTTCCTGGGCTCAAATTTGCGATGCCACTGAAAACAAGATTTTACAGAGAGGAGACTTTTATAGCCCCCTCATCAGATTCTACAGATGACAGTAATGTGTTTTCTAGAACATATGCATTTCTGAGGCAACCTACACTTCCCAAGACACCTGGGACCCCCATCTCATCCTCAGCCAACAGCCACAGTTAATTAGACTAGGAATGAGCTTTGACCCAGAAGTGGCATAAGCAATCAAAAATTTTTCTGGAATAATTAGATTCCTCTCTTGGAAATCTAAAAGTGCAATCGAGCAACTGAGACAGGAAAAAAAAAAAAAAAAAACTGACCCCCTAATGTCAAGAGGTAGACTGGGAGTTAAAGAAGGCTACCTCGGTCAGGATCTCTGTAGGAGAACAGGTGGCATGCTCAAATGTATTGGAGGACAGTCTTAAAAATAGGCTATTTTTAAAGGTGTGAGTGGGCATGGGAAAACTACAAGGAATCATGTGATATTCCAGATCCAGTCATGGCAGACACTGTCACCACCAAAAGGCCTGGAGGAGAGAGAGAGGGGCAGTCACTAGAATGAAAGTAGAGCAGCAAAGGGAGCCATGTGGCAGGAGCTGTGATCTGCAGGTGAGGACATGAAGGGAGATGAGAAATAAGTATCCAGACCTTGCTCTTTTTATTTTCTCCACCTTTAGCCAGAACAGAAAAAGTCAATGTGAAGCCGGAAAGGAAAGGAGCCCAGGGGTATAAACTTCTGAGGCAAGATTAGGATGGAGAAGGATGAAAATGAATCTAGAAGGCAAATAGAGTAAGCAGCAGCAGCAGCTCAGCACAGAGGCCTCGACGGACCATGCACAAGACTATCCATGAACAAAGATAACCAATTGGCTGAGAATAGGAGAAGAGGACAGAGATGCAGAGCTGCCCTAAGAGATTATGCAGCCCATGAGAGAGAACAGAGCCTCTGCTCTGGAGTTGCTGCCAGCTTAGCAATTCCATTTCAGATGTTTCATGTACCTGAAGATCCTCATGTCCTTTACAGGTGCTGACTTGAATGAGACTAATTGTTTTAGTCAAGCACTGTTAACTAATATTCCACTCCCTGTAGAGGCATTTTCAGATATAGTTTCCAATGATCCCTGCCCCTTGTATAACAGCTTCCCTTAGAGTATAGACTAGACCTTTGTGACGTGCCTCTAACATGCAGAATACAGCAAAAGTGATGGAATTCCACTCTCAAAATTAGGTTGCAAAAGACTCCTGCCCACTTTTGTGCTTGCCTTCTCTTGCTGGCTCTGATGAAGCCAGCTGTCACTATTGTGAGCTGTCCTATGGAGAGACCCACGTGGTGAGGAATAGAAGGCAACAGTGTAACTGAGCTCCTCAGTGTCACAGCCCATGAGGAGCTAAATGAGCCCAAACCATGTAAATGTACTAGGGGACAGATCTTTCCCCATGGAGGCTTGAAATCCACTGCACCCTCAGGATGACACCTTGATTGAAGTTTCTGTGAGATGATAAGAATTGTTTTAAGCCATCAACTTTTGGAATACATTGTTTGTTACACAGCAGTAAGTAACTAATACACTCCCAGAACATAATTGTTGCCTCTACATGAGAGGCCCTAGGCCTAAGACTCCTGTCAGGCTGCATTGAGGGAGATTTCAAGGACATCGAGCACCCTTCTATGTAGCTTTGAGATCTTTCATATCCACCTAAATGGAAGATTCCTTTTTTGTCTAGTCATGGATGATTTCTGGGCCAAGAGACTTCTTGCCTGGGTCCTTGCCTATTCCCCAAACTGAATGTGGTATCTTACAGCTCATAAGACCCCTCCTTCTGCCTTTCTTTACTCCTCAAACTCTAGCTACATTGTTGTCTCATTGTTAAATTTCCTTTGAAAATTATTTCAACGACTGTCATAGGTTGTGAGACATCCAGCCCATGTTCCCCCATTTCCAAACTTCTTGGGATCCAGCACGCAAGGAAATGACGGTTTACACTATTTATTTAGAAAGTACTTTGATTCTTTTCTTCATTTAATTTAATCTTGCCTTTAGGTTCCATTCACTTACTTTAGAAAGGTGATTCTTGAAGAGAAGGTGAGTGGGGACTTCACATGGCAAGAAAGGAGCATATTTTTCTCCACTTTTGAACCATAACAGTTTAAGGCAATTATAATGCTATGTAATAAAGGAAAAACATTTTAATGCTATCTGGGCTATTATTTAAAATGCCTCTTTGTTTTTATTTCCATGATGTGAGTTGTTCATGCTTGCTGTTTTTTTCCTCCCATGGGAAGAGAGCTGGCAAGCTATTAAAAATATCTCACTGTAACAAATATATTACAAAGAAGGATGTTGAAAACATATTTCTCTCAAGCATTTCCATGTTTCTGGTGATAGATATACAGTAACAGTTGTTTGTTTATCTAATTTTAGCAGATTCTAAACAATCGTTAATCCTGGGAGAAAAAAATGTTTTGGCTTCTGTACACATAAGGAAAGAAAAATTGAGTGGAAGTCAGAACACTTAAATTATGACCATAACTCAGTTACTAATTAATATGTGACTATAGGCAAGGTCACAAATGTTCTTCTTAATAAAATGAAAATGTTATTTCACAGGGTTATTAAGAGGACTAAATGAGATACTGCATGCACAGGGTACTTAGCACATGATTCTCAGTGCTTAGACTCGGTATACTCATGTAGACAAATATTCTCTTTAAACAGATCTACAAAATACTGTGCGATTGAAAACAACATGCAAAAGGGTTTTTTACGGCCCTTGATAAGTTCACTTGACATTTGTCAAAATAATGGTTCAGCAGCAACATGAACTATAATAGCTTCCAAATGGATTAAACATTAAAAAATAGAACTATGAAAGTACCAGAAGGGCTGGGTATCATATGTAAAACAAAAGAAAACTCTAAAGTATGGCAGTAAGAAGCCAGACTGGCTAGGGTCCTTGGGATTCAAGGAATGACGTAATGGTTAGTTCCCTGGGTTGTTTTGTTTTGTTTTTCTTTTTTGCCTACTGTCTCCTAGACTGGGAGCTGGAGAAACTAGAGAAATTAGCAACAGAAAACACCACAGAGTATAGACAAAAAAGCCCCAAGAAACACATTATTTCTCTAGCCTAGACCAAGAAAGGAGCAGCTAGGCAAAAACTGTTTAAACAGTAACTGTCCTATTCTAGAAAGATACCATGAAAACAAGATGGGGCCCACCTCCATGTCATTGGCAATGGCCAAGCAGGAGCCTAGACTTCCACACTCACAGGCTATAACATGTGCCCCAAGTCTCCTGTTGAGGGGGAAGGGCAGAGAAAATTGGATAGGGAGCTAGAAACTTCCTCCCCATCAGTGGCAATAAGGAGCACCTCTCCAATAAGAGTCAGTGGAAGCCATGGGGAGAACAGTAACCAGGTGTCCCCTCTCATCACAGTGGTGTCAGCAAAGGCCTAGAGGGGAGCCTTAATTTCTACTCCTGCCCAGAAGTAGAAATAAGATGCCCCCATAAGGGTGTCAGTGGAGACTGGGTGGGAAACACGCACTTCCCCACCTCCAGTAACAAGAAGGCATTTCTACTTCCTTTGGCAGTGCAGTGTTAGAAGAAAACAGCTCTTTATGACCCGAATTGTGGCTCTCTGAATTCATATGTTAAAGCTCTAACCCCCAGTATCTCAGAGTGTAGCTATATTTGGCAATAGGGCTTTTTAAGAGGTAATTACATGATGTGAGGCTGTTTTTGTGTGCCTCTATCTAATCTGACAGTGTCCTCATAAGAAAAAGGGATTACGGACACACATAGACATCAGGGGTACACATACACAGAGGGACTACCGTGTGAAAAGGCAGCAAGAATGTCACCTGCAGGCCAAGGAGAGAGTTCAATGAAAATCACCCCTGCTAGCACTATGATCTTGAACTTCTAGCCTCCAGAACTGTGAGAAAGTAAAATAAAATACCGTACCACTCAGGCTGCGTTGTTTTGTTATGGCAGCACTAGCAAAGTCATAGATCAGCTAAAACAGGAAGTTTATATAAGAGTCTCATAAAATAATGTCCAGAATTTCCAGGATATACTTGAAAATTACTCAGTCACTCATCATACCAAGAACCAGGAAAATCATGATTAAATGAGAAGAGATATCAGCAGGTATCAACATTGAGATGGCACTGATGTTGGAATGATTTGACAACTATTTTTAAATGTGCATCATAAAAACGCTTCCATGAGCAATTACGAACATGTTTAAAACAAAAGAAAAAATACAAAACCTTAGAAAAGGAATAGAAGATATAAAGAAAAATTAAATGAAAATTTTAGAACTGAAAAATACAATAACAGAATTTTTAAAAACTCACAGATGGAATCAATAGCAGATGAAGAGAATGTAAGAATCAAGAACCTTTAAGATAGAACAATGGAAATGACCCAATCTGAAAAACAGAAGAAATGTACTGGGGAAAACATGAATATGGTTTCAAGGACCTGTGAAATTATAACAAAAGCATTGTGAATTATATTAAAAGAATTATAACTTTCACAGCATCACTGTCCCAGAAGGAAAGGAGAAAGAGTGGGGCCAAAAAAGGCATAGAAAAATAATGGCTAAAATTTCCCAAGGCAAATTACATAAACCCTGATTCAAAAAGTAGGGTGAATCTCAAGCAGCATAGTCCAAGTAAATCTACACAAAGACATATTCTAGCCAAGCTTCTGAAAATAAAAGACCAAAAAACATTCCAGAGAGCAGAAAGTAAGAAGTGACATGATCCCTACATGGGAAAGCAATTTGGATGGCAACATATTTCACATCAGAAACCATGGACACCTGGAGGGAGTGGCACATTTTTCAAATGATGAAAAAACAAACAAACAAAAACACACACAAAAATCTATCAGCCCTAAATTCTACTTCCAGGTGGAAAAAAAATCCTTCAGGAATTAAGAAGAAATCAAGATATTTTCAGATGAAAAAACACTAAGAAAATTTGTCTTAAAATGGCAGGAAAAAAAGGAATTTTAGAATATCAGGAAGGAAGAAAAAATAATGGAAAGACTAAATATAACTAAATATCATAGACTTTCCTTCACTTGGAGAGGGAAATTGTGTTTGATAGTTGAAATGAAAAATATAATATTGTCTAATGTGTTTCTCCAAGTGTGCTGAAAAATATTTAAGACAATTATAAATAGGGGAAAGCAAAGAGATTTAAATAGAGCAAGGTTTCTATATTTCACTTGAACTGTTAAAATGTTAATATGAATAGTCTGTGTCATTTATTTACTATTCTTGAATAACAAAATTAAAGAAATAGAAAATATACTAGTGGTTTCCAGGGGTTAAGGATGAAGGGGGAAAGGAGTTGATGTGACTACAAAGAAGTTGTATTAGTCCATTCTCACACTGCTAATAAAGGCATACCTGAGACTGGATAATTTATAAAGAAAAAAGGTTTAATGGACTCACAGTTCCACATGGCTGGGGAGGCTGCACAATCATAGCAGAAGGCAAAGGAGGAGCAAAGACACAACTTACATGGCAGCAGGCAAGAGAGCATGTGCAGGAGAATTCCCCTTTATAAAACCATCAGATCTCCTGACTTACTCACTATCATAAGAACAGCATGGGAAAAACCCACCCCCATGATTCAATTACCTCCCACCAGGTCCCTCCCATGACACATGGGGATTATGGGATTATACTAACTGCATATATTTGAGCAGTGCACTCCACCTCTCTAACCCTCAGTTTGTTTGTCAGTAAAAGGTGAAGGAACCCCAAATGGGTGATGTATATAGTATGGCCCAAAGAATGCCCATGCCCTATCAGAGGTTTCAGATCACAGCCCTATGGCCACAGTCTTTGAGCTAAAAATGATATTTGGCAACAAAAAATGATTCATTTTTGTATCTGGAATTTTTAATTTACTTCCATAGGCACTTTTGGCTTCCCTGTGATTCTCCTGGCACAGGTCTTCCTCCAAAAATGGAAGGAAGAGAAAACTCAGGACATCTAGGGATTCCAGACTATATTCTCTTTGATTAAACAGTCTTTCACCTGACTGTCCATAAGGACATGAAGATTTTGTCCTACTATGATCTGTGTCTGCATTTAAATACATTTCTGTTTAAACGTTCTTAGACTTGTGGGAGTTTTTTAAAAGAAGTGAGTGACAAACTCCCCCATATCATGTGTTTGTGTGTGTGTGTGTGTGTGTGTGTGTGTATACATATATATATATATGTATTAGCTAAGTTGTTTTAAAAATCAGGCACCCAGGCTGCCAAGTTTCATCTCTTGGAAATGACAAGAGAGGCTGCCTCAGACTTTAAAACATCTAATTTATAAGTGGTCCATCTATTTTTATAAAGGGCAGGGAAAGGAATGGTGGGAGAAAATATCCAAACTCATTAAAATTCTAACAATGATGTAATGAGGATGAATTGTCTTCATTTTACAGTCAATGAAACAGGGGTTCAAAAAGATGAAGCAACTTGTTCAAGGTCACATTCAATGTTAACAGACAGCCTGGAGTATAAAGGCAGCTTTTCCTGACTGTAAATCCGTGTTCTTGGCCCTGGCTTCAGGAACCTCACTGATACCATCAAGAGTAGGCAGAGGTGCTTTGAACAGGAAAAGCAAAACAAAACAAAAAAATAAATAAAATTAAATGAAGAATCCTTCAAATCTTAGATATAGAAAAAGGGCGGGCATAGCTGAACAATAACAACAAACACATCTTAAGAGATCAGTCCTGAGGACTCTGGCACCAAGAAGACAAATGGGTTTCAGATGCCCCCTGCAGCCTCTAACCCACTTATTTTTATTTTCCTCCCTGTTACCTGTATGATTTGGAATCATTTAAAAACTCCCTCTTTTTTTTTAACTTTATTTTTTTCTGATTTCATTATCCTTTTTAAAAATTGACACATAATAATTATACACATTCATGGGGTGCATAATGGTGTTTTTGATACACATAATGTATAGTGATCAGATCACGGTAGTTAGCTATTTATCATCTCAAACATTTGTCATTTATTTGTGTTGGAAACATTTAACACTCTCCTTCTAGCTATTTGAAACTACATATATGTTAATATTAACTAGAGTCATCCTACAGAGGTGTAGAACACCAGAACTTCTGTCTAGCTGTAACTTTGTATGCTTTAACAAATCTCTCCCTAGCCTTCCTTTTAAGTATGAGAAGTGTGCTAAGGGCAGTTCTAGACTCTACTTGAATTTTCAAGTCAGAGAAGCGCCACCTGTGGAGCCATTGCCACTCCCCTGATGCCCAAGTACAGCTGTGAGCACACGGCGGAGGTCTAGTCTGGGCTTTAGCTTCAGTGATCACTGGGAGAGAATTTTAGGGTTTCAGGGTTTTCCCCGTTGTTATTTCATTTTATTGTCACAATAACTCTGTGCAATTGACAGAGCACACAGCAAATTCCCAAGGCATTTCCATATATTTTGTCCATTACTGTTTAACCAGTTTGTATTGAGTATTTTCTTTAGGCTAGAAACTTACAAATGAACATGGATTTAAGTAAACTAACCCAAATTATGCATCATATTAAAGATTAAAAAGCTGAGGCTCACTGAGGCTAGACCAGTTGTTCACTTAAGTACCAGATTCCATAGCAGAACCAGAATCTGGATTGATCAGTTTCCCAGTGCATGGATTTTTCCACTAGGGCAAGGGTCAGTAAACTCTTTTTCTGTAAAGGTCCAGATAATAAATATGTTAGGCCAAACTATCTCCATCACAACTACTCAAGTCTATCCTTGCAGGACAAAAGCAGTTCGATGCAATTTGTAAGAAACTAGAATTGCTGTCGTCCTATAAAATATTTTTTTCTTAAAAAAAAGGCAGTCAGCCAGATTTGGCCCATAGATTGTATTTTCGCATCCCTGCAGCAGACCACTACCTTGGTTCAGAAAGTGTTAGTATCTTGAGGCAGGTCCTCACATTTCTCTGTAACTACTTCCCCAACCCAATGCTGAGACACTTACTTGCTTTTCCTCCTTCCCTTCCTGAAAGTGTGGCACAGTACAAGAATCCAGCATCTAAAATTAGTACTGGATTATATTCCTGTTTTCTATTAGATTGAAATGAACTCCAGTCACAGAAAAGCACATGTGCTGTCTCTCCAAGAGAATTGCTTATTTGTGCCAAGAGAAGCCTGGTCGTTGGAGCTCTCCAAAATGCTTTCACGGACACCATGGCTCTATGAGTCAGAGTCTTGGAGTAAAAAGGAAGAGGCACATCTTCTCGGGTACCCTAAGTGGTGTTGGGGCTTTAGTTGGGGATACCTGAACTTGAGGTGGCTATGACTGCCATCTTCTTCCTGGCCATGCTGTCATCCTGGCCCCTGAACTGCAAAATGTGAAGAATGGAGGACAAGATCAAGAGTATAATATCCTTCAGGATACACGCCAAGCTCTTGGACCATCTGCTCTACCACTGCCATCTTCTCTGTGTCTTCACAAAAGAGTATCTGATTAGATTGATGTGTGACCCTGTCCTCTGGCAACTTCTTGTTGAGTAGATCCTCTGCCTGTGTGCCAAGCACTATTCTAGGCATTGGAGATATGTTAGTAAACAAAACCCCCACTGTCGTGAACTAACATTTAGATAGGATAAAAGAGGACAAAAGCAAATGAATAAATCTATAACATTTTAGACAAGAAGAAAAATAAGGGAAAGTAAATGGATTGATGGACGAAAATGTACTATTTTAGATAAGATGATCAGAAAAGGACTTCTTGATGAGGTGAGATCTCTACAGAGACTTGAATGAAGTGAGGGGCTGAACCATATGACTATCTGAAGGAATCACATTCTGGGAAGAGTGAATAGCAAATGCAAAACCTTGCAATATGTCTGGCAATTCAGAGACAGCAAAAAGGCCAGAGTTGCTGGAGGAGAGAGAAAGGAAAAGAAGCATAAGATGAGATCAGAAAGTCTGCTTGTGTTGCTATAACAAAATAGCTGAGACTGAATAATTTATAAATAACAGATATTTACTTCTCACAGCTCTGGGAAGTCCAAGACCAAGACATCAGCAGTTTGATGTTTGGTGAGGACCCAGTCTCTGCCTCCAAGATGGTACCTTGAATGCTGCATCCTCTAGAGGCATGAATGCTGTGTCCTTACATGGCAGAAGAGACAGAAGGGGCAAACTCACCCCCTCAATGCCCTTTCATGGGGCACAAATACTTTCACGAGTTTGGAGCCCTTAGGCCAAATCACCCCTTAAAGCCATACTACTTAATACCGTTGCCTTGGGCATTAAGTTTTAGCATGTATTTTGGAGGGGGCAAAGACATTGAAACCATAGTAAAAAGGGAGCAAAGGTCCAATACATGCACATTTTGTAGATCTTGGACAGGATTTTAGATTTTATTCTGAGTGAGATGAGTGGCCATTGGGATTTGAGAGGAGAAAAAAACATGCTATGACATGAGTTTTTAAAGGTGTAGCCTAGCTGCTGTGTGCACATATGCATTGGTAGGTAGCGGGGTAAAGGGAAGGGAAGCAAGGATGAAGTGGAGACCCATCAGCAGAGTCGATACAAGTTGCTGATGAGTGGTAAAGAGAAAGTGCAGAATCAAGGATGACTCCCAGGTATTGCACCCTCTCACATTCTCTCCAACCACCATTTTTCCCAGCAGTTGCTGTGGCAACAAGCTGCAGTGGGTGAAGCCTGGCAGCACCGTGGCCTCAGCTGCCCCTTGCATTTCTTGCCTTTTGCCCTAGAGTTTTTGAACCTCTCCATGCGACTCTTGCAGGAGCTTACTCAGCCATTCAGGTCCTGTGAAAGTCTGGAAAACCAAGGAAGTTAACACCTCAGGGGAAATATTTGACCAATGAGGGTTTAGAGCAGGTGGCTAATTCTGAGGCTTAACCTGTATATCTTTTTAAAGACCAACCATTGGAACTAAGTACCCAGGCATCCACAGCAGTAACCAGCTCTATTATATTTCCTTCGATTGGATTTCTCTCTTTCCATTTTACACTTCCTAGTCCCTCACTATTGTTCTCTGAGTCCCCTTCCAAAAATAAACATAAAGTCCAAACAGTATCAAGAGTTTAGCTTGGAATATATGAAAATTTGGATTGCTCATTCCATCACTAAGTGGAGATGGCAAGGAAGCAGTTGGAAGTACTTGAATCTGGAATGCAGAACACAATATGCAAAAGAGACCAGGTTACTTGTCTCCCAAGGTCACCGTGTCAGGGTGTAGCAGGAACCCCCCACCTTCACAGCTCCACCAATACAATGCATCTCCATCTCCTACTCTTCCCTTGGCAGGTGACTTCTTCTTGGCCCTGAAGAGGAGCTGAAGAGGATACAATGAATAGTGGAAGGAACAAACAGCAGTCTGTCCTGTCTTGTGATGACAGCTTTACCACAGTATTCTCATTTGTTTCTAGCTCCAGTAGACATGATGTCCTCACAGCAGATGAGCAGCCTCATTAGAATGAAGGCTTGTCAAAAGTCAGCATGACCACCCCTGCAGAGGGACATTGTCTCTTGGGAGTCTTTTCTCCCCATTAAGATTCCCCCTGAGGTTTAAGGAAGGAGAAAAGAACAGTGAAATGGGAGGCAACTGGGGGAGGCAAGGAGGCCGAGTACCATGTCCCCAGGAGGCCTCTCAGCTCTCTGACAGCCTCCAGCCTCTGCCTCCAGCCTGAGCCTGGATTTCCGAGACACTGCAGAGATAGGACATGGCTTTTTTTTTCATCACCATTTAATTTGCTCAAATGAAAACTGCAATTACTGAGCAGTTATATATTCTCATGTGCTTCAGGGATGCTGTCCCTGGCACATTTGCTATCCCCATTTGGAAAATTCACTCATAAAAGCATCAGACTCGCCTGCATTGTATGTAGAAATCTGCAATGTCATTCTTTGAGCAAGGGATAAAAATTCACCCCTGGGTACCAATTTTAATAAGGCTTAATTAGACCCATTTGTTGTAAGCTGAGGCTTCCAGTCTGCAATTTGACAAGCAGCTTTGCTGGTTCACTACTTTTTTACGGTCGGGAATTTCTGTATCTCAAACAAAAGGTCAAGCGAAACATAAGATTTTATCCAAAAGACTCCTAAAGGAATACTAAATTTCTACTCTCTTTTGTATCTGTGTGTTTTTTTTTTTTTTAGAGTGTCTTTATGAATGCTTACAGCATGATTTTGGGGGCAGCAGAATAAGTCAGATTCTCTCAGATGGTCTTTGCATCCAGCAACATGCAGGAGGGCACATAGAACAGGTCATGTCTTATGCAGACCTTGCCAGTAGCTCACAGCCCTTTTTCCTACAGAGTTGGAGATGACCTCACATTCCCCAACACGGACCACAGACAATATCTAAAAATCAATGGGAGACAGCATGAGAGATAAGACATCTTGCCCAGGAATGCCAAATTTTTTTTTTTGTATTATCCTTGGACTGGAAAACTGTTTGCTTAAACTATAGTATCTTTAAGATATCCGACAAAGTTGATGTCACCGGAGTTCACTTTGAGGCTGTATCCCTGGAATTTCACTCTGGACCATCCGAAGGAAAAGCTTTACAAAATTCACTGATTTTGCTGTAGAGAAAGAGTTGAGGTTTCTCTTCAGGAGAAGGGGGTATGTGAGTCAGAAAACAAGAGAAAAGAACATTGAACAATATTTCTTTCATCAATAAAGTTTTGATATCAGAAATTCTAGACATTCTACCTAAAGAGGGAATGTTCTACAATTAAAAGAGGTTTCCAGGCTGGGCGTGGTGACTCTCACCTGTAATCACAGCACTTTGGGAGGCAGAGGTGGGCAGATCACCTGAGGTCAGAAGTTCAAGATCAGCCTGGTCAACATGGCAAAACACTGTCTCTACTACAAATACAAAAATTAGCCAGGCATGGTGGTGGGTGCCTGTAATCCCAGCTACTCAGGAGGCTGAGGCAGGAGGATCACTTGAACCAGAGAGGCGGAGGTCACAATCATGCCACTGCACTCCAGCCTGGACAACAGAGCAAGATTGTCTCAAAAAAAAACATAGGTTTCCAGAAAGGTTTCAAATAGCTGGTGGCAAGCAGAGCCAGGCCTCAGTGCCGGTCTACTGGGCAGTGTCTACACTGTGCCTATATTTCTGGGGGCATCAAAAGGCCCAGCTTCCCTCTAAATATTATCCTTTCCAATCCAACATGGTGCCTAAAATGCCCACATTGGAAATAGACCATTGGTTAAAGGCCAGAAGAACCAAGATAAGAATATGAAAATATGGTGCCTAATACTGATCATGCATAGACCTCAGACCAGTTCACAGATATTGTTGGCAAATTGACCCTTGAGATTGTAGGAGCCAGGTCAGCTATATTTCTTTGAGTTCCAGGAAAGAACTAGAGCATAAAATGCTGCCAGGAGGATGGGGCAGTTTGGAACTGTGGTGTGGCAGATGATAGAGAGACACAGGGGACAACTCCATTTGGGGCAAGGAGGAGAGAGGCAAAGCTTAAGGGTGGAGGAAGAGGTCAGTTACAGAAGGGAGGGTGACACAAATCAATAGCTGATGTGACGATTTTTTCTTATTCCTGGTGAGAAAGCTCAGAGAACTACACTGGGACCTGTTTCTCCTAGTGGAAAAACTGCCCTTGGCCCTGGATGCTCTATTCCAACTGCTAGACGCTGGCTGGAAATGCCAAGATCCTATGTTCTGTGAGGGAAGCCTTTTCCCCATCTACCAGAGAAGGAGCATGAGTAGCCAGAGGGAGGTCAGTCCTACAGGCTCACTGGACATGCAAAAGGGACCCTTCCCCAGGCATGTGCACACCCACACCCATGGGCTGTGGAGACCCACTTGGAGCACCTGCTCGCTGCCCAAGGTCCAGGCATCAGTCGGAGTCCAGCCCTCACAATCCCCAACATCCAGCCAGCCCATGCAGTTAGAAGGCTGGGCCATCTGGAAATCTGCCTCTGCCCCAACAGGCGAGACATTTGGATGACAGATCACAGCTTTGATGAAGCTCAGTGGCTGCTTTTAACAAGGGGTCCCTGTTTCCATGTGTCACAAAAGGCACATTCCTGAAAACAATGTGGATTAGACCATGCAGCTCATAGGATGAGAGTCTTGGAACTGGATTTTATTTCCTTCCAGTTGTTTGGAGGCAACGTAGATAAAGCCACATTTGCACGACTCTTGCACGAAGTAGATCCTCTCAGACTGTGATATGGAAATATCCCTGAGGTTGTATCTGATGCATCTTTGCTGTTTGCCTCACAGTCTCTCCCTGTCTCCTACTGGGTCTCTTATTTCATAGTAAAAAGAGTTGTGTGCTTACGCTTGGAGCAGCAGAAACAAATGACATTGCAAGCATTACTGCTATAAAGATAATAAATGTCAAGTGATGTGGGATTCATGATATTCATATACATTATTTAGGCAAACATTTCAATACACTGGTTCTCACAAAACAGTCAAATTAGACTAATCATATAAACAATAAATCATAGAACCGATTTCAAGAAAAACAAGTTTTGCTTTGGAAAATTGCCTTCAGAATATATGCACTGGAAACAACTTATAAAAAAGCAGCTTGTAAAAATAATGTACAATTATTAAGTTAAATTAGGTAGGATTTGGATCCAATAAAACAAGATTTCCAAAATTTTTGAAAACAATTTTTATTTTACCCAGGTTTTTTAAGATAAAAAATTAAAATGTGTACCTTATTGTTCTTTGACATTTTTACAGTTTCTACCCTCCCTACTCCCAACTTAAAACCAAAAGAAATAAATAGCAGATTTGGAAATAAGTTATATGGAAAATGTCTTCCCTTTTTTGCCACCCTCTCCATTCTCAAAGAAGAGGGAGAAACTGATGAATCCACTCTGACTTTCCAGAGTAGTCCAGGCACAGGAAACACCTCTCAGCTCAGCTGGACATTCTGGTTCCACTGGGAGGCTTTTCTAGCCACCATCTTTATTTTGTTTAACCAAAGCAACCCCATCATTCTGTGGTTTGAGCCTCCATGACAAAGCAAAGAAAGGTTGAGGCAATCCTGCTCTGAGTTACCGGTGATCTCAACAGGCAAGCCAACCCTAGTTTGGGGTCTAACTTCTCCTGCCAGGACCTGGTGGAGTGGGGTGGTTTTGTGTGTTCACAGGTCATCAGAAGAATTCTTTCAAATGCATCTCAGAAAATCACAGCATCAGGACAGTGTGTGGATCATCATGGAAATGACACTGCTCAGGCTGAGCTGCTCTGACTGTGAAAGCAGATAGTCCCCAAACATCATCCTATAAAACAGAATGGAAAATGTTTTTCAATGAGATCAAGCCAGCTGTCCTGTGTCCTCCCTGAGATTGCTGGGGTATGTCTAGAACAGTAGATGCTGTGGATAAACCTGAGCTTCAATCTTCTCTTCTCCTTCCAGCTTTCATTTCCTTCTCACTGCCAGTTAGTTCTGAGAAATAGTGATGTGAGAAAATAAGGATAGGAAGACAGAATCCCACTGGCCTCTCTTCAAGAGAAAAATGGGAATTTATCTGAGTAGAGAGGACCTTAGGAACCACTATCTTCAAAGAAGTGCATGCAAGGGGTCAGACTGGAACACATCACAGGCTCACGTGGTCACAAGGCAGACTGCTGGCGTGGAGGGAACCCAACCAGCCTGTGGCCTCCTTCTCCTCCCCAGGGTTCCCCTAACCACTGAAGCCAGAAGGAGCTGTTCAGGATCTTACTCTTTAACTTATGTATAGAAACATGGTGAAAATGACAATAAACAAACGGTATTTATACTCCTGGAGCCAAAGTGAAACTTTTTCGTCACCACAAACATTTCCTTAAGCCCCAGATTTCACAGCTCAAGAAACTTCTCAGGGGAATTAGTTAGCCAACTTCCAGCTGGAAGAAGCAGAGAAGTAGCTTATGTAAGTTTTTAAGGCCTAAGCTGGGTTATGACACAAAGTGGCTAGAACATGACAGAATTGTTCCAACAGAACTCTGGGCAAGCTGTGTTTCCTGGCCTTTTATCTGTAGGTGTGACCAGAGCTGGTGACACTAGCAGGACCAGCTGTTTAGACTCTAAGCCTCCTCCATCCATTAGCTCACAGTCAAGTAAGTCAACAAAAGCAGTGGTGAAATGTATTTACCTTGGACTAGTTCTGTTCAAGCAACCAATGCCTCCCTGCAAGCAGTGGAAGACTGAAGGTCAGAAAGAACACTCTTGTTAGAAGCCTCTTCCTTCTTCCTTCCCTCTCTAGATACTCAGAAGACAGATGAAGGAAACACAAACACAGCCTGGTGTAGGAGGCAAGGTGTCTTATCACAAAATGCCTCAAACTTTACTTGTACGGATCCCACTAGAAATCAAGGGAAGCCTGCAGAGGCCTCCCGGGGTATGGGAGTTACATTGCCATAGCCCAAAAAAGTTCTGTGAATCTGTTACACCTCAGCAGTACCCAAAGCCTGTTGTTCCCTGCACACCCACACTGCCTGCTTGTCTCTCTCCTTATCTGCCTAGTTACCTGTTCTTTAAATGCCCAGAGACTGCTCCACCCCTGCCAATACAGGCACACACACACACACACACACATCTTTGCATAGGTAAAGGCTGCTTAGTCCTCCACCAAGACTCATCTCAGTAGTCACTTTCTCCGGCACCCCTGGCAATCTCCCAAACAGAAAACCTCAAATGAGGCTTCTTGAGGTGGTGTGGCCCTCTGATTCACCACAAGCCATTCATCCTGCACCGTGATTGTCTGAGGAAGGACCAAGTCTTAAACCTAATGTTCAGAATGTCTGTTGAATTCAAGCAAATATAGCTTAGCAAAGAACATTTTGATTGACAATAGAAATTCCTGTGGATATATTTGTCAGTGTTCCTTCTGTGGGGAACTGGCACCGTCGCCACCATCCAGTTACTCAAGCCAGAGACTGGCCTATCCACCATCCAATCTGTCACAAACTTCTCCCCACTTTACTTCCTACTTTGTAGTCTTGGGGCTTCTCATCTCTCATCTGAACTGTCTCAGGGGACTCCCACCTGGTCTTTGAATTGGAAATCCACCTTCATTGCACTCTCACTGATCTCATTGAAACAAAGGTCTGGCTGGTCACATCACTTTATTGCTTAACACCACCTGTAGCTGGAGCAGGCCTTCCCATCTGGCACCTCGGCCCGCCAGGGAGCCATGCGGGGAATGTATGATGGGGATGTTGGCACCTCCTCCCCTCTCGAGGCAGTTGGACAGGACCTAGGACTTCCCCAGATGTGTCATCTAGCTGCAAGCAGCTCTGTCTATTTACCCCGGTACCTAGACAGATGCAACCTAGTCATGTGACATGACTAGAAGCCAAGACCCCAGTCTCCTAGCACCCCAGTCCCATTTCCCAGCCACATCTCATGCACACAAGCTTCACTCTTGCCTTTCAGCCTGCACCTTTTATGGTGCAGCCCCAGGTATGCAGATGCTTGCTACCAGGAGATTTGCTCTCCCACTACCTGAAACGCCTTCCTACTTTTCAAGATTCTCTAAATATAAATTTCTCATCTTTTTCCACCACATTGACCTTTTCCAAGCTAGCTTGCTCAAATTAATCTGAAAGGGAACTACAATAAAAATGGATCTGATGCATGTTCGTGTCATTCAACTGATTTAAATAAACCCAGTGTAGCGACATGACTCTAAAGCCAGAAAGAACCTCTTGAAGAAATGAATGTCCAGGTTCTTAACTCAGCGTCAAAATCATCAGCAGCATTTGCTCCTTTTCCCTGCTGATTCCTTCTGGCCCACTTGAAACTTGTCATTTTTCAGAATTAAAATCTCAAGTTTTGCAAAGGCTTGTACTCCAGGATGTAGAATCAGAGATTATTTTTGCTCGCTCCTGAGAGTTATGTTTGGAGGAGATCGCTAATTAAAATATCTTGGCGCTTATCCCTGAAGGCAGTCTCCTCCTCCCACTCCAAGAGCTTTCCAGCTCCTGTCCTTGTTACTTGTCAGATCCAGATGAATATGAGTGACAAAGAGTGGCAAAGTGAAGAGAAATGTAACCAGGCTCAAACTGAACAAACCCACAAACAGCTGTTGCAACCATGAGACTCAGCATTTATCAGGTGTTATTGACTGATTCAAGAAAAATTTATTGACTACCTACCAGCTTACTTTTCTTAATTAGGTAATGTTTTTATGGGTGTTTGCAACATTATTCTCTTTTTGTATGTCTGAAATATTTCATAACAAGGAAGAGTTTTCCAGTTGAAATGGTTTATCCATGTTTCAGTAAAAGCTGGGAGAAGAGTCAGCCTCCTGGGTCTTTCTCATTCTTATTGAAAGATGCACTCTTACAGGACAGTCTGATGGTCAGGAAGCAGTCAATAAGTTAAGATGAGTGAGGCCTTTAACCTGAAGAGTTAGGGATTCTTAGTGTGCCACAGTTTTAACAAATATTGTTCTCCTCAATGCCAAAGAGATATTTTTTCTTCACAGCTAAAAACGTTTAGGTCAGGACCCTCAAACGTTCCTATTTACAGAGGGAGAGAGGAAAGAACTTACTTTTACTGAGTATCAACTATGGGCAATTAGAATCATAATTATGCTTGTTCTTCATCAAGGGTGTTTGTTTCTCATCAAATTCAATATTCACAGAACATTTTTATTTCAAGTCATCTCACTCTGCAAGAGTTTGAGAACCTATTGAAAACATCCCATGTGAATAAAACAGGACTGCTCTCAGTGAAGCACTTGGTAAATCCTCATTGTCTCAATCATTAGACTAAGTTGTTGCTCAGCTGTAGCCTATGGCCTCAAAAAGAATATGCAGAGCAACCATTCAGCTGATTTCTTCACGGTCTCCCATCAGACAGATGCCTGTGTGAATTAGTAAACCCAAGTAACTCTGTCCTATCTTTCTTCTTCAATTAGAAATGAGAAAAATGTACAGAGGTTAAGCTAATCCCTAGATAAAGGAATGCCACACAAACTTGTAATCAAGTCACCCCCAAAATGACGGAACTGGCCCATGCAGAAGAGCTTTCATCATTCACTCACCCTGGCTGCCATGATTAAGTGTTGAGAAAGAGGCCAGTTAGCCTTATGGGAATACTTACAGCTTGGATGAATCATGAGCTGTAAATAATCATCCACATTTCTCCCTTCTGCATCATTTCCCTTATGCTGCCCTGTTTCACAGGGGAGAACCTATGGTGAAGTGAAAAGGGATTTAGAGCTAATCTTAAGGAATCTGTTCGTTTTATAGAAGGTAGCAACCACCAGAGGACGTCAACTGATTTTCCCTACCCCTCTTGTCAAGGCAGAGCAGCAAATCAATGAGATTACAAGTAGGAAAGTGTTCTCAAGCCTTTAGCGACTCCCATTACTGCCGAGGTCTCCTAGCCTGTTAGTGGCAGGGGTCTAGTTTTCCGGATTCTCAACCCTGCTAACTATACTACATGGCCCTTTGTGTTACAGATAAGCAAAAGTGAGACCCCCAAATGCTTAAATAATGTGGACACAATCACAAACCACACTTAGATCTCAAGGCACCTAAGTCAAAGTCTACTTTCCAAGGGCAGCACTGAAACAATGACATGACTACCTCCATCTGCAGATACTAGGGTGATTAAGATCCAAACATAGCAATTTAAAAAAAAAAAAAAAAGGCCCAGTGCCCCAGCCAGTCACTATTATGCCCTGCACTTTATTCAGTTTACTCAAACAACTAGGGATTTTCCAGCGAAACAGAAAAAAATCCAAGTTAATACTTTAGCTGTCATTAATGTGAAAGAAACATAAATGTCTTTGACAAGCATTGGCAACATGCTGGGTTGTTGAAAATGTGAGTTTGCTTTTGTCTATTAATAATAGTCTTTATATACACTGTTGTAAGATACAAAAATAACTAAATAAGGCTGTTCAAATTTGATGAATCTGAAGTTGAAAAACTGATTCGTAAAGTATAACATAGGACATCTTGAGAGAGAAAATGCAGTGTTTTACATCTGAAGCCCTTTATTGACTACAATGCAGAACATTTTATTTTATGACAGTGGGTTTTGTTATTGTTGACATTTTCACCAATTTAACTGCAGACAAAAGTTGAGATAATCAAACGGTAACTAGTAGTAGACTATCAGTAAATGAGAGCAAGTATAGAGATTGTTCTTTGGACTGATGTTAAATTAATTGGTCAATAAAGGCTTTTCCACTGTCAAATAATTATGACATATCGACAGTCGCCAAATAACATTGGATGGGACTCCTCTAGAAATAACTAAAGCCTTTCATTTTATATATGGAATAGCCACAAAATGTAGATGGCTTACATCAACTCATTAGATTTGCCCATCTTAGATTGCTCTAAGATTCAGAGAAATCAAAATTTCATCATATGTTATGCAACAGTTTCTTCAAATACCTTCTCATGCTCAATAAAATTAACATGTCATCCAGACACCCTTTAATCTCAACACATGACATATAAATGGTCACATCCATCATACACACATAGATGATTAGAAGACTCAAGAAATATGCAAGGATGGCAAGAAATCACTTGATTCTTTGGTTATGCCCTAGTGACAAATATATATTTCTTGGCAACCAGCCAATCAATTTTGGAAATAATAATAGCCCATGACCTAATACATCCTAACAGCCTATCCCTCGTTTTTCATGCACCATTAGGGCCAGTCACTAATCTCCTGCCGTCTTTCCCAGGCATACACTCCTTTCTTTGGAAACCCGAAATGCCCCTAGATAAATGTGCCCTTCTCCAGAGAAACACATTTCCCACTCAATTACAAATCCTGACTCAAAGCTAAAATTAATACAGGCAGGCAATTGACGGTTCTTAGAAAACTTTCTTAAAAATGACAAATGTATGTGATGTTAACACTATCCAATGTATCTGCATGCCACCATATTAAATTAAAAACACCTGGTGTATTTATACAACATGTTCAATGGCTTACAGATTAGAATTCTAGAAACAATACATGTCTTATAGCAAAAAATATACATATAATAATCCCCCTATAGTTTATATAAATGATGAAATGTTTTTGAATATATCTATATATATACACATATATACTCTGTGTGTGTGTGTGTGTGTGTGTGTGTTTGCAGAATCAGGCACACGAATACTGCAGTCCTTCATTGGCTCTTCCGCTTCAGTGTCAAAGTCACCAGGTTTCAAAGTCTTAAGGATCAAAACAAAGGTCACCGCTGGGGACAAAGGACTGGCTTGATGCACCTTCCCTTGTGAAGGACCAAGTTTGCTGGACAGTGGCAACCGGCAATGCATGGCTTGTTGCAAGGACCAATTTCATTCCAGTTGTCACAGGTCTTGATACATCCCGGGCCACAGGTATCATACACAGCACCATGCTTACACTGCGTGGCTGAAAAAGAGAAGGAGACAAAGGCATGACATGGAGAAAGGCCCCATTAATTCACCCGCAGCCAGACACCATTCCTGCAGGCTCATGTCACGCACATAGACCTTTCCATAGCACAGGCTCAGATTTGCATTTTAGCAAGAGAATTACAAACAGCCAACCTTCCTCACACACTCTGGGAATCACCTACATCTATAAAAACAAACGTAGCTATATCTGAATAAGAATTTATCTTATTCTTAGATAAGATAAACTATAAATGTGTAAGGCTACAGGAAAATCTTTAAGGCTATTTAGTTACTGTACAAATAACTAAATAGTATAAAACATCTGCTGCAAATAGTCCTTTCAGCTATTGAGCTGTGATGAATAGGAATATTTTGTGCAACTACATTGATATTCACATATATGAAATTACACACAAAGAAAAGACCTACCAAGGATAGTGGAAATGTGTGACATATTTTAATCAATGTGGTTGTGTGTTAAATCAATAAATTTAAGGCATGTTGGAGCCAGATTAGGGTAAGCAAAATAGAGAAAAGTCAGATGTGTGACTGCAGGGAGGACAGTGGCTGGCTAGGTCACGGAATATGAAGATGTCACAGCCAATTTACTATCTTTATTGACTTAGAGGCAAAGTGATTTTGACAAAATTCTGAGAGATCCTGAAAATTCATGACTAGACTTGTCAGAAAAACATAATGCAAACATGCTGGAAGTTTTATGACACACAGACTTTTCCATGTGAGTTATATCTAGTGACAGTCGAAGGGGCCACCCCTCATTTCTCAAGAATAGGAATGTTGACACAAGCAGCAATTTAGAGCAGGAACCCTCCAAGAACAATAACAATTCAATCTTCATTTAAAGTTGCTTTGAACAAAAGTAACAACAATGGAAGACATTCTCAGCTTAGACACCTCTATTGTTTATGCTATTTGCAGAATAATACCTGGTGAAGAATCATGTAATTGTAAAATTTAAAGGTAGAACTGGTCTGCCAGCAAATGGGCCTCACTTTGAGTCTTTCAAGTTATGCATTTAGAGTTGCCACGAAATGTTGGTGTTTGGTCATATTTAACTAACAGAGAGTTAACAAGCACCATAAAATAAATCCTATGAAGGCTTCTCAAATATCCATTACACTGGTTAAAAACAAATGAGAGAGCACATTCTATCCAAACAGTAATCAATGACCTCTCATCACCTCTTACTATTCAAAAACTGAGTTGTATAAAACATAACATTTAAATAAAATCGACTTTAAACTACTTGACCCTATAATGAACGTTTTTCTGTATAGACTCATATTAAGCACTGCCATATTATTTATTTATTCCTGCTTCAACTGTTAACAAAACCATTGACTCTTAGTAAACACCTGCTCTGAACAAAGCCCCTATACAAGATGCTTTGGGGATAGAGGTAAATGACATGGCTGCTGTCTGATACACCAGCACAGGGATGAGTTAGTAGCAGCTAATTACTAGTCAATTATATTGAAACACCCCATGTAACCTATGCCTTATTGATTCCTATGCCTGGCTCACTCTCAGCTTTCTGAGGTGCCTTTTCAAAGGTAACTTCCTATTCAAAATAGCATTTTCATATTCCCTACCTCTTTCCCTATTTATGCCTTCTTTACACCTACCACTACCTGACATTGTATCATATTTACTCTGTCTTCCAACACTACAGTGTAAGCTCCCTGAGGGTGGAGATTTTGTCTGGTCCCTCACTGTATCACTAGCACACACATTTTCTGGCACTTGACGAGCATTAGATATGGAAGCCAGCAATAAATATTTGCTCACTAAAGCTATTATGAAACAGACATAACCACAACAGAGAGGGGATTGGAATTTTCCATTTGCGCCTCAGGATCTGTGCTCTACCCCTCTTTACTCTGTTCTGTGATCTGTGCCCTTGCTCTTTTCTATAGATGACATCAATGGGCTCCCTTGTGAATGGTGGACTCCAGTGCCTTGATCTGGTGCTATTATCTAGCTCGATGAATGTCACCACCATTCACCCCGTCTTCTACTCTTCTTAACTGAGTTTCCAACCTTTTCAAGTGAATTCCCACCTCTTCTGTGTGGATGGGATGGATGTTCCTTGACTGATAACGCAGAGCACCTGCTGCTTATCCCATTACTGCATTTACAACATGAAATTGTAGTCACCAGTGTCATCCTCTCATACTCCCCTCTCCCTACACACATACCAACTAAAATATAGGCTACTAGAGGGGAATGCTGCTCTGTTTCTTTACTTTTCTGCAGGGGTATGGTAGTTTAACATTTAGCAGCTACATAGGGGACTATTGAGAGATTTAGTGGATGGATACACGGATGAGTGAGTGGGTATGAGTGAGTGGGTAGATGGACATAACCCTTCCTTAAAGTCTCTCAATTTAGGCTTCTCTGATAATCTTTTGACTTTTCACTGATCCCTTCAAAGTCCTCTTCTTTTCTTTTCTCAGTGACTAACAGAATACCCTATACATTGCATATGCTTAATGATTTGGAAACATCCAAGCTGAATATAATATTTACACACAGTAATTGTATTCATGCGTTGTTATACTTTGGTAGACTAATGGTGGTCACAACTAGAAGTTAGAATCACCCAGACTTCACTCCAGATCAATTGCATTAGGACCCCTGAAGGTGGGATCAGGATATTAGTAAGAAAACAAAACAAAACACTCCCCTTTTCCTTCTGACCCTGCCCCACACTGGTGATTCTAATGAGTGACTGAGATTGAGATTTGATCCTGCAAACAAACCCTACATTTATGCTTCAGTCACTCAGAGACTCATTCCTTTTTAGCAACTGAGAAGAAAACTTTTCAAAGTAGAATTAGGTCCTACTATGTCCCATCCTCTTCCACCTCAAGCCCTACTGGAGCACTTCCCCATCCCAGAGCACTTGCCCTCTTTTAGTGTTGGATTTAGGTCATGTGCAGGAGCACCCTGAACTCGCCCCTCACTGTCTCTTCTCGTGCGCATCCATCCTGGATTTGTCCTTCTTCTTTTCTGCCCCATCTCTTTCAGAACTTGCCCTACTCTTTGTCTGTCTCCCAGCACAGTAATCTTCTCTCTATTTAACAACAACGACAACAACAATACTCCCTAATCTATCAGATTTTCTTTTTCCTTTCACCTCCAGATGTTGTGGAAGAATTTACAGTCTCGTTAGCCTAGTTGTCTGCAATACATTAACGCTGGCAGCTCATCTTCCTTACCCACCCCTTGGCTGAAGCAGTTCCCTCCAAAGTTTTCATTACTGTCCATATCCACTGACATCTTGGCAAGTTCCATTTTTCCCAAGACCACTCTGCAAAATATTTGGTCTTTGTGTCCATTTTATCTTATGACACGGAACTCTCCTGGTTCTTCTGTTGACTCCTGGAAAAGACTGTCTCTCTCTCTTGGGTTTCTCTGCCTACTTCCTAGCACTAAATGCTCATATTACCTCCTGGAATCTCCTCCTGACCTTGTTTTCTCTTCTGTCTCTCTCTTCCTTAACTACTACAGTTTTACCTCTTTCTTGCAGTTAGAGATTTCTGAAATCTGTTACGATTAGTTCTGATTCTTTTTCCAGTCTAATCAGTTTTATTATAATGCAGACATCCCCTCCTTCAAATAGGTTTCAGGATATCCCCTCAAGTTGCCGTCTCTCTGCAACCCATAGTACTTTTCATGTTATAGTTATTGGCTTATTTGCTTTAATCCCCCAATTACAGTACAGCTATAGTTCTTAGTCAGAGATACTCATAAGAGTCCCCTGAGGTGCTTTTAAAAATACTTATTTCTCAGCTCATTCCTAAAGGTTTTTGCTCTGAGTTTGCAGTGGTGTCTGTGTAGCTACTGATTTTAAAGGTTCTGGGGGTCACTGTGACAAGCACCCGCAGTTGAAGAGAGTGTATCGCTGAGGCCTGGGCTCCTGAGGGCAGGATTCTTATCTTCTGTAACCAAAGGTTCTGACACAGGGACAGGCATGGGGGAGCAGCTCAATGCATGCCTCTTGGATGACAATTTCATATTATTGACATTCAATCCATCATTCCTTTTTCCAGTGTGGATTTCATTTGGGCAGTCTTGAGTTCATTCTCCACTTCACTGCTTCCAGAATGCCTCTTTCAACTCACCTTACCTTCTAGAGGCTTTGCTCCCCTTTGAGTCTTGCAAGGATTCCTTGTAGTACAAAAACTTCTCAGCAGCATTTCTTCTTTCCCATCACATTCTCTGTGTTTCTCAGACTATCCTCTCGCTGTGAACTTCCATGTCTTTTCCTGTCTCCGACCTCTCAATTCTTTCTTCTAGTTCTACCTTTCAACTTCTTCTGAGGCATTTTACCTTTCGACTATTAAGGACTGGTACGTCCCTCACAGTCTACAAGTCAAAAGTAGACTGCAGAAAATGAAAACTACTAGAGAAGGAAAAAGGATCTTTCTTGTATTGCCCTCCATCATCTCCAATTCAATTCAGATTAAATCAGTAAACATCCACTGAGTCTCTATGCGTCAGGCATTCTCTTAAGCCTGGGGAATAAAATGTGATCAGTTATCATCTCTATCCTCCAGTTACAGGAGGTTGGGCTTATAACCAAATAGGTAAAGCTGATGTATAAATAGAGTCTTAATAAAATATAAGACGTATCACATCAGACAATGAGAACAAAGTACAGGAGAAGAGTTAAGAGAGAAAGACATTAGCTCAGCACTGCAAGTTGGGTAGAGATCACGGAAAACTTGAGAGAATAGATCCTGTGTTTCAAGTGAGCAAACTTGTCAGACAGACAATGATAGGAAGAGCTTCCCAGATCCACAGAACAGCAGGAACAAAGGTGGGGGTGCAGGCAGCAGCAAGGTCCTGTGGCTTAATTAGGGAAGGGTGGATCCTTGGTTTGGGGGATTAGAAGCATGGACCTTGAGGAGGGTGAGTAGTAGGAGATAGAGGCAGAGAAGTAAGCAGGGGTCAGAGACCGTAAATGACCCCACAAGCCATGGAAACGGAAACCTTAGAACATTTTAAGCTGTGGAGTGATGTCATCAGATTTGCCTTTAATTCATCACAACGTTTAGATGACCTAGAACACTAACACTGACCTGAATCCTCATTTACCATCTGTGAATTCAGTTGTTTTTTCAAACTTGTAAAAGGCATGAGATCATTTCTTAAAACACAGGTGGCATTTGATTTGCACACATGCATTTTAAAAGGATTTATTTGGTTAAACACTTTAACAACAACAACAACAGGGATCAGCCAAAGCTGTTAGGGTTAGAGCGCATCTATTCTCCAAGGGGCATTCAAACAGCCATAGGTGAAACATAAAAACATTATGTGCCAGCTTTTTCAATACATTCAACCAGCAGGGCTCTGTGACTTCCGAAACTCAACCCTCTCTCTACATCTCCCTACAGGGTGCTGAAGGTCACAGTATCTGATTTTATCTCTTGAACTTTTACATGAGGCATCCAATCAGTCAAGAAAAAACTCAATGTATATAAGTAGGGCAGAGTTGCTGCAGGGAAGGAGCTAGAACCATCTGGGATTTGTAGAACCAAACAAAGAAGGAGAAAACTGTTCACAAGCCCAGCGGATCATCCACCGTGCCGCAGAAAGACACAAACACCCACGTTTCCAGCACCTTTTCCATGTATAACTTGTATTACTGAATGTGCAGTGACAATTAGTATCAGTAATAGGCAGGTGGCAGACATTCTGCTAAGGACAACAATGTAAGAGACAGCAGATAAGATCACAACAAATTTAGAGTCAGGAGGTACCAAGTAACAACCACCAGTGACAGGGAACAAACAGAAATTGGAAAGTCACCAAGGTGACTAAGATTTAGCTACATATTTGGATGAATTAGCTGACAATAATATAAGCACATAAATATGCATTCTTTTTTTATCCACCATGCTCTTGGGTCTTTGTGCTCTCATAATGATTAATAAAAAGTGATCAGATATCATCTCTGTCTTTAATCATAATGACTACGGATGGGGCAACGATGCAAGTTGACCTGGGTTCAACTCCCAGCTTCCTCACTTCCTAGCTCTGTGAATTTCAGCAAATTATTTAACTATTTTAAGTCTCAATGTCCTTATCAGTAAAATGTGAGTAATACAATGTTACCATGTAAAGTATTATTGGCATTATTAAGATAAAATATAATATAAAATGCTAGTATAGTTCTTGGGGAAAAGGACATGTTTAAAAATGGTGAATAGTAATATAAATGATTAAACTTTTACATATTTTCACTATAGCTCTTAGCATATTACATTTTATTTAGTAATTCACATGCTAAATTAGAGTTCTATTAGTTCTTCATGCTATAGGTAGTGGATGCATATTGTGTCTGTAGTCATAAGCGTTTAAAATCCAGGTTAGACTTTAAAATGTCACTAGTTCATTATGAGTTTCCTGCCTAACTGACTTCTTATATGTTCAACTTCCAAACTTTTTCTCTGGAAGATTTCTCTTCTTTGTCTTATGTGGCCTTAAGTGCTGTCATGAATCAAAGGACCTGGGAGCTAAAAACAAGTAAAAGGGATTTTTACAGTCTTCAATATTCTAGATGAATCTGAACTGAATCTACTGAGAGATGCTACAGATCTCTGTAAATTTATGTCTTCGTGTACCAATTGTCAGTCTCTGGAAGCCCATAAAGTGTGTGTATGCATGTGTGTATGTGTGTGTGTGTGAGAGAGAGAGTGCATGTGTGTGTCTAAAACGTTCCCCTCCCACTGAACTTCATTTGATGGAGTTATACTTCACCCAGATGGCTCCACTAAGAAGAAGTAAATGGAATCTTTCAAGAGCCATATTCCTTTTCCATTAGAAAGTAATTTTAGCTCCAGAGACTCAGTTTCTGAAATCAAGATGCTGACTTGAAATGTGTAGTTGTCAGATGCAACGTGTGCACTGAAATGGTGCTAAGTATAGCTCTGGGCCAGGAAGAGAAGGCTCATATATCCTGTATCTAACACGATCCCAACCACAGCACTACCACAGCTAATAAAATTAATAGAATTCTGCTGAGCCTTGCATTATACCAGGATAGATGGCTGCATGGGTACTTGACTTCGTTTATTTATTCATTTTCTGGTAGATTCAAGGAATGGGGGATTCAAAATAAAGGGTGCTAGGAGTCTTCAAGATGGCTGGAAGAACCCAGTTACTCAAAAACCTCACCCTTGCATATTCTATCCAGCACTGATGCGTTAGGTTACAGGTCGGCCATTTGCCTCACCTTTCAGCAGCCTCAGCCACACTGTAAGTGAATTATTTTTATCGAATCAATACCTCTCTGAGAAGGGCAGCATTGATAGAACAGCTCACTTGCTGTGGAAAGGTGAACTCTGATATAAAGATTGAACTTGGGTTTGTAGAGGAGGGGGCACAGCCAAAACAGAAGGTAGAGGAACGTGAAAGGGCTTTGGAGCTTTTTGAGAAATACAGACTAGTGACTGAACCAAGGGGCAGCTGAGGAAGCTTCAGCAACCCCCAAATATCCATCATCCTATGTTCCCAAAGCCACCCAAGTAAACACACAAACTAACTCAGGAGTTTCAACACTGGCTGCAGGTCAGAATCATCTGGGGAGTTTTAACAGGTACACAGGTCAATTGAAGCAAGAGGTCAGGGCATGGGGCACAGGCTTAGGTTCCTGGTTTATTTTTTAAGCTCCCAGGGTGATTCCAATGTCCAGCCAGGTTATGACTCAAGGTCTCAGTGAATGCGATATCTGTACACTGCAATCACAGCTTCAAGGCAATTCTTCTTGACTCTTCTTTTAACCAGATGACCACTCTTATCTTCAGCCAATGTAGACATTGTGGAGTCAGCAATGGCATGAATGGCCTTCTTTTCTGAGATGTGAGCTAAAGCTACTAGGACTAGGGTAGTATGCTGAAAATCCTAGTCTCTATTTCAGGCAAATCTGGCCCCTTAAAGATAAAAATTTGCCAGTCCTTGAACTAAATGACAACTATCCAGCCATTTCTCCTTCAAATTTTCACTGAGCATCTTCTATGAGTTGGACACTCTTTGAGATGCTTCACCCACATATCACTATTGTAACTACATACCAGGTATTACTGTAAAATTGCAAATTTCCAAAATCTAGACTCTCTCCCCTCCTCTCCACATGCAGAGCTAGCATCTTATTCCAAGCCACCATTGGTTTTTCATCAGGACTATCACAACAGCCTCCTGCCTAGTATCCTGGTTTCAATCTTGCCCCCTTCCAATCTATTTTCTATCTAGTATCCAGGGTCATCTTTGGAAAGCAGAAAGAGGCTTGCTTAAAAGCTATCAGAGGCTTCCACTTCTCTTGGAATAAAAGCTAGACTCCTTTCAAAGCCCCACCAAGTCCTGCATGGTTCAGCTCCTGCTCCTACCCCATCTTCCTCTTGCGCCCCTCTTCCCCTTGCCCATCAGACTCAAACCAAACTGGCTCCTCTCCACTGTGAGAGCATGCTAATAATTTTTCTCCTGCCTTATGCTATCAAATACGTTTCTTCTGAATAGAATGCTTGCCCTCTCTCCCTTCACTTCTTCAGGGCTAGGCCGAAATAATCACCTGCACAGAGAAGCTCCCTCTTCAGCCCATCTCAGCCCTCTCAAATTGTTTTGTATCACTCTGCCCTGTTTGTTTCCTTCCTTATATTTACCATAATTTGCAAATATTTATTGTAGAGTTATGTTTCTGTCTGTTTCTCCCACTAGGCTGCCAGTGCATCAGTGACCAGGGCTTCATCTCTTATATTCATGAAAGTACCCACAGTGTCAGCACAATGCCCAGTACCTAGCCATTTTGTAACAAATATTTCTTGGATGAATAAAGGAATACATTCTACAGATATCAAATAAGCTAATTTACTTGCCTGAGGCAAAAGAACTATTAACAACTATTATAGGAATCTCTCAGAGGGAAAAAAAGAAAAACATGCTACTAGGCTTTGTATAACAATCTCTTTTAAAAAAGTATCATGTTTATCCTGAAGACCTTAAATGACTGTAATTGTCCCGAATCTCCTTCGCTTCACACATAACCTAAGCCACAGCTATGACCATCCATGAGCTAATCATATCCAGCTGGTAGTTTGAGGTCGAGAGGATTTTGCAACAGTGGAAATCCTTAAATTGCTTAAATATGCTTGTCACAAAGCATTTATCTTAAGTGTGGTCTACCTTGCCCAGTGGGAAGCCCCTGTGTTTTAACAAGTTGCAATCTGGCTGGGCTACCGATGGGATTTTCCATTGGCAAGGGGGCAAGTGGCCATTCATGTCAGCATCCACAAGTTTCCTCCATTGCCATCTTAGGCATTGCAGCAAACTTCTGATGGGTGGATCCACCAGGACTTTCTTACCTGCACAATTCTTCTGAGGCTCCCAGTGGACTTTGATGCCCTCTCTCTGGCAGGCCCGAGTATATGCCAGGAATGACTCGCAGTAACAGTTTTTATGGACTGGACATTCACACATGTCTGTCACACAGGACCTATAGGACCCAATACAGAGATAGAAACATTTAAAAATATCAAATCATAAACACTGTAAATGTAACTTCGGAAAAGGTTGTAGATGGGGAAACCTGACTGGCTTATTAAAATTTGCTATTTTAGGTTAGAAACCTAAATTGGCAAAATTCTGCATGAAATCTAACTACTGGATACCTCTGAACAATGTGATACTAGATTTCCTTTCTTCTAGAGCAAGATTATCCAATAGAACTTACTGTAAGTATAGACATGTTCTGTCATCTTCACTGTACAAAGCCACTGTCCATATTTGGCCACTGAATGCCTGGAATGTGGCTACTGAAACTGAGGAACCAAGTTTCTAATTTGTTTTAATTTTAATTAACTTAGATGTAAATAGCCCCACGTGCCTAATGGCTATCCCACTGGAATACCATTGCCATCTTGTGACGAACACTGATATAAAACCAATAGATTTTACAGCAATATTTCCAAAAATGGTAACCAACTTGATGAAAACACAAAATCCCATATCTTTCTGAAGACAGACAATTAGAATTCACTTCTGTAATATCTTAGAATCTTAGTCTTTTAAGGAACACTGAATTTTCATTCCTTAGAATGTAAAGTGACAATTCTAAGTAAAGCAAACATTTCAGGGCTCTAATTAGACTGCAAGATAAACAGGATTGAATCAAGGCCTCCACAGCTGAAATATGGAAACGATGGACCAGGACATAAATTGAACGGGAATGTGTTTAAATGCAAACTAACAAATTTGTAAACATGTTGACCACAAAGACATAATAATGGCCTCACATTAGTATATAATATTACAGTTTACAAAATGCTTTCACATCCAGCCTGTCACTGAATGGTAAACAAGGCACAGTACAGTTTCTTGTTCTATAAATGAAGGATTCATTTTACAAATAAATGCATGGGCACAAAGTCAGCACTTTTAAGTGAAAAAGAGCAAATTAAATTATATCTCCCACAAAAGTAGTGTCCTTTTTATTATACCATACAACCATTCTCATCTTCTTCTTTCAGCAAATTTATGGCCTAACAGTTTCAAATTAACACTCATGCAAGAGGCCTCCAAGATTAATAAAATTAAAATATTCTTATATTTTTCATAATCTTGTTCTGCAAACCCCCTTCCTCACAGAAGCTATTTCAAGGCTGAACACAGAAAAAATAATATCCGAGAGTACAAGCTGCACTTATGATCTTGAAAAGTGATCATGACACTGCCATTGGATGTTAATAATGTCATTTTCTAAAGGTGTGGCACCTATGTCAGAGAGCAAAAACCAGATTCAAGGAGCAATAGACCCACAGTGAACCCACAAAGTTATTGCAGCCTAACACTCAAGGGCACAGCTTTGGAAAATAGGAACTAACAGGAAACAAAGAAGAACAGATCTAAAGAGCCTTCTTCTATGTCATGGACTGAGATTATTTGGTGAGTGATACCTAAGACACAATAACCAGGACAGAAAAAGTGATCTTTTTTTCTTTGCAGTAATAACAAAGTTGTGTTTGTTGTTTGTTTGTTTTGAGATGGAGTTTTGCTCTTGTTGCCCAGGCTGGAGTGCCATGGCACAATCTTGGCTTACTGCAACCTCCACCTCCTGAGTTCAAGCAATTCTCTTGCCTCAGCCTCCCAAGTAGCTGGGATTATAGGAAGCAGCCACCATGCCTGGCTAATTTTTAATATTTTTACTACAGATGGGGTTTCACCATGTTGGCCAGGCTGGTCTTGAACACCTGACCTCAGATGATCCACCCACCTTGGCTTCCCAAAGTATGGGATTACAGGAGTGAGCCACTACACCTGGCTCAAGGTTGTATTTCTTAATACCTTTTTCCACTTTTATTACAGAAATCCTGGGAAATCACCTTCACTAGCAAATGCATTCAGGCACTAAACACACAGTACTATCTTTATACTGAGTAGAGCCTCTGAAATTCCAAAGAGAAGCCAAATAAAGCTTATCCTTAAAATGGCGTCTAAACATCAACGAATGAATCCCCCTCAATGCCATTTCCCTTTGTTGTTTTAATTTTCATCTCAGAATAACCCACACCCATCATATTCATGCTCAGACTTCACAGCAACGTTTCTGGCTGCCCCAGCTTCTAACCTCTGATGCCATTCCTGCTTCGCTTCCCCAGTAGAATTTGTTCCCCACCCTCTTTCCTGGCCCATGGGGGTGGGTCTCTTTCTGTATACACAGCTCCCACTGCCAAGACACAGATGGAATGCCATCTCATGGGCCGAGTAAAATGATAGCACATATATGGGAAAAGCCTGGTCTCAGTGTCAGGAAATGTGTCCTCAGATTTGAATAAATGTCTACTGTAATTCTGTAAAATTCCATGGATAATAAACAAAATGTAATTTGTTTGGGTAAGGGGATCGTTGGTGAATATTTTCCTTCTTTTCTCTTGATTTCCACTTGCCTTATGAAGCCATTTACACAATTGAAGATATAGACAGCTAAATTCAATTCTTTGAGACTGTTGGGAGAAAATGTTTTAAGCACACATTTAATAATCACAGTGTACATATACTTCCCTTCACCCACAGATAGACCCTTCTGTCTCCACAGACACAGTCAATGATACACCTTCAATGTAAAATTAAGGAAGATTTGAGCTTTTTATACGATTAACCACTCACTCAAGGGGAACAATATATGAGAGAAAAATTTTTGTCCAAGCCAGTGCTTTACTTGAAAATGTTTTATATATTTTTAAAGGCTTGAAATATGTGTTTTGTCACAGAAGTTAAAAATTCAAAAGTGTTGTTTTTCACTTAGCAAGCTAATGCTCTTTACACATAATTATGACAGAGTTTGTGAGAGAATGGAGAAGTAGCCAGCCCCCTACTCCGCTGGCAGAGGTGTGAAACTGCCAGCTCTTATGCAGAGTGTTTTTCACAGACTGTCTCCTCCACTCCATGCAACAGTGGGATATGAGGCAGAGATTTCCACTGCTTCATTTAATAGATAGGGAAACTGAAGCTTGGAGGAGTTAACTTACTCAGTGTCACATGGTTGATCATAGATCCAGAACTGCCAAACTAGAACTACACCTTGGTTTTTTTCTGATCTCAGCACCCATATTCACAGTAACTATACGTTAGGTCTTTCTAGAGAACAATTCAATTGAGTAATATTTATAAACAGCCCAGAGAAGGTTCTTACTCTCTGATGAAAATTTTACACCTAAGGAAACAGTAATGCAAGTGAACATAGGCTTCAAACCTAGGAATTTTCATCACAATGCTATTTAAACTGAAAAAGAAAAAGGAAATAACCTGATTTGTCTAATAAGGGCCCAGTTAAATAAATTCAGATGACTTCTATGATGAAACACCCCACAGCCATTACAATGATGTTTTGGAAACATATTTTTAAATAGGAGAAAATGTTCAGGAAGGATTAACTGGAAAAAAAAAGGATAACAAAACTGTGTTTCAACATCATGTAATCACACAAGGAAAACAAGAATAACTGAGAACAGATATGACCCAATCCAACAGACAGCTGGGTGTGGTGGATTGTGCTTCTCTTTAATTTTCTTTCCTGTATTTTCCACAGTGAATACATGTCACTTTTCTAAAAAGGTAAACATCACAGTTTACTATTAAAACTACACAAAAGAATATCATGAAAGATATTAATATTTAAATCAGAATTACAGAACGATAGTGGGAAAATAAAGAATGGGAGAAAATGAGAGTGTCTATTTGTAGGTCTTAGTTATTCAACATTCCTCCAGCTAAAATCTTCCCATTCTGTGCCCTGGCGGCCTCTTGATATAGACTTCAGCTGGATTCACTTTGTGTTACCCTCACACCTGCATTTCATTGGTCTACTGATGTGGTGGTGGAATAGATAATGGAATAATTATACATGCTTCTGCTGCTTACAAAGGTATTAAGAGAAAAATAAAAGCATCTTCAAATGCACTTCAAATTTTAGGGAGGGACAAAACTATTGTTATTCAACTATTCAATTTGTGTTTATCACACTTAATAATTCAGTGTGAGGAAGATCTAATTTGTGGCACAGTGAAGTTTGAGTTTTTCTGTGTTTATTGAAGATTGTTGTCCTTTCCTTAATCAGTATGCACCCATAGTCTACGTTTATATTCATTTTACAGAATAGCAGAATTTTATCACTTCTGGTAGTGACTAGATTTATGGCTTTTGTGTCTCCAGTCTCATGCCATTGTTCTGTCACAATTATGTTCTGTTTGATGGTGAGTTGGTCAGGAAACACAGCTGCCCACTGCTCTAGTGGGAAAACACAGGTCACATTACTCTGAGCTTTTCCAGGAAAGCTCTGCAGGTGAAGAGAGCCTGCCTGATTCTTTGGGTTTCTATTGTAACAAAATTGGCAAAATAACAAAGGAAACAGGCCAATGCAATTCCTTTAAAGCATATTGTCTGTCACAGGAGTTTCAAATTAATGTATCTAGAAATAGTTTCCTGATTCATCTGCCCCACTCCTGGCATCTTGCCTGGCAGCCAAGAGGTGCAGGCAGGACTCTTGCGCTGTGTGGTTAACACAGCTGCTCAGTGCCACGACAAGGCAAGAGGAGTTCCGGAGCTGCCGCAGAGGCCCAGGGAGAAGCAGCAGGCTGGGCAGCACTTTCTCACACACCCACTGCCTCCCTTCTCTCAATGTTTGATGTTTGTGTGTCATGTTTCAATGACTCCTTGAAGACATATTTTACTCTGTTCCTTATAGCACTCAGCACAGTAGTGGGATTAGAACTGACCTGTGGTCAGTTCCCTCCCCGAAATCCAACTAATCACGATTCAGCTGCAGAGAAACCTTCAGAACTCTTTTACCGCATCAAACTACAAGTACTGCCTCCTGAAAATTCCATATCAGAAACCATTAGCCGCATGTGGTTATTTAAATGAGAATTTAAGTTAATTACTATTAAATAAAATTACAAGTTCAGTTTGTCAGTCTCATTGGCCACATTTCAAATGTTCAATGGTGGCCGGTGCCAGTAGCCCCCATACTGGACAGAGCAGATTGAGAACACTTCCATCACTGCAGAAAGTTCTGTTAGATGGTGCTGCCAACAGTGCAGCTCCATCAGCACCAGGGAATCCCTTTCTGTCCTCCCAGAGGGATTTATAGGTATACTGAGATTAGAATCAAGCTCACCTTCTGACCGGGCACCTACAGAAAAACAGTTCAAACTTCTTGGCATCAAACTCAATGTTCCTAGCAATCTAGACTTCAGCCTACTTTTCTAACTCCATCTCTTTCTTCTCCACTCATTCTTTTACCAGGACATAGAATGCCCTGTCAATCCCTGGGTTTCCAACCACCTTGCTATTCCTGCCTTTAAGGCACTTCCATGTCTTTTCCAAGGGAATAATCTAATGTCTATCCTTTAAGACTTAATTCAAATTCCTCAGTGGTGTCTTCCAAGTTACCCAAAGAAATTTAGCCACTCCCTATGGGGTCCCATGTCCTTCATACCTTTCTTATTGCACAAATCCTTTGAAACATCACCTCTTTCCATGTTGGGGGGACAAGGACTGTGTCTGGCTCATCTAGCCCCAGCACAGGGCCTTGAACACATAGGTCAGTAAATATTCAGTGACTTCTTCAAAGACTGAACGAGAGTAACCTCATGGCCTTTTCCCAGCTTCCACAGGATTGGACAGCAGGACACTGATATCTGAAGCACATGAATTCCAACCTTGCTCCCACTCTGTGGTCACTGTGTGGCCACTGCCCAGTGTGTACAAGGTCATGGGGGCTGTTGGCCATAACAACCTCTGAACTAAGCTGCTTCTTCAAGAACATTTCTGCTGTCATTTTCATTCTGAACTTCTGGCACGCCTCTCCTGTCTCAGGGGATTTTTTTTTTTTTAATTTACTGACTGGTGGAAAAAAGGATTTGATGAGATAATTCTGCTTTAATGACACATTTTCAATAAAGCACATATTTGATATAAGAACAACCTAGAGTTTTTCATGTTATTAAAAAGGCAAACCTCCAATACTGCTAGAATCAAAACATCAAACGCACCTATGCTTCCTAGCAACAGCATATCCAAGTGGTTTCCCCGCTGCTTTCTCTGGCACAAGGGCCATGCCTGTCAGACAGAGGCAAGTGCCTCTGCTTCCCAGGCACAGTTTTGAATGACAGATGTATTACTCATTGGGAACTCTCCACACTGCCTCTTGGAGAACAGAAGGGCAAGCCAGGAGTGGCAGGGGCTAGCTCCATCTCGGAGCCAGACATCCAGAGTTCTGACTGTCTCCTCTGCCACCACAAAGGGTCTTTGGCTGGACTATGTTTGTTTGAAGGTCAGCTTTCCTGGGAGCAATGGCAGGATCAAGGCAGAACCAACAGTGCAAGGAAGATAGCAAGAAAACCACCAGGTGGTCATACTGCTTTCCTTGTTCCACATATCTAAGAAGGTCACAGAAGTGAGTGAAGGCATCTAGGCTTATTGGTGCCCGAGCATCAGTGGAAAACAGGGGAGGGAGAAGATGGGGGAGACAGAGTCCTGGCTCAGTGAGAAGTGTGGTCAGCTACCACAAACCTATTTAAAAACTCACATTTTAATCCTTGAAATTCTTCCCTAATTTCCATAATCTGAGTTGCATGCAAATAACTAAAGGTACTAACCAAAGTAGGAAGGCACGTCCGTGTCACTTTATGCCTATGAAAACAATTTCATCCAGTATCATGCTCTTTTCCTCCTTGTCCATCTATGGAAGGGGTGTGATAAACACCACTCTCACATGGAAAACATGGCCAGAAAGTTCAATCCTGGGAGCTGTGAGGCTGCTTTATTGAGGTGTTAATGAAAGGGCAGGGCCAGTCTGCTTAGCCAGCCAGTAGGGAGCCCTGCTGCTCCCTCCACAGCTTCCTGGGCCAGTACCAGTTTAGCATGCCTGTGGCGACTGTCCATGCTGGCTTAGATATTGTAGAGGATAGTCCAGGTTCTACGGCTGCCCAGGGTGGCCAAGACAGAACAGCAAGTCCGGGCATTTTCATTAGCTTGTCGATTTCATAACCTTAATCTGAGGAGACAGGGCAGGGGAATACCTGGAATGGGAGTCCGGCCTGTTTCTCTGGTTGTAGATACAAAAGTTATCTCTGGTTCAGCTTTCCCAAATTCTCCCCTCCCACCCCATGCTCACGTTAGATCATTAGCCCACTCCTCAGTGAAAAGAAGACATTTATGGAGATCTGTTTGTTCCAGGCACTAAACAAGGTACAGAGGCTAACAGAGATGGACTCCCCCAAGAAAACAGGATTGTGTAGATACTAAAAACCAAACTCCAAATGACATAATGACATTAAGAATGAGAAAAAGGGAATTCCTGGCTAAGGGAGGTGCCTCAATAGAGGCACAGCATTTCCAAACCACCAGATCTTAGATTTGATAGTCATGTGGTCAACCTC
Source organism: Plecturocebus donacophilus (assembly GCA_004027715.1). Taxonomy (NCBI): domain Eukaryota; kingdom Metazoa; phylum Chordata; class Mammalia; order Primates; family Pitheciidae; genus Plecturocebus; species Plecturocebus donacophilus. Next base: position 69,856 of record PVKP010007435.1, read on the forward strand.
CCAACATCAAAAACAATGCAAAGCAAAAAAAGTCCCTGGCAGAGTCACGCAGCCTCTTCCTGAGACCTTGCAGGACAGGTGGCTGATTTCCATGCAGAACAGATCTGCTGGTTATGACATTTCTTCTTCTAGGGATCCAAATCCTCATAATCTCCGGTTAACTTTCAGGTCTGACGTCAGGAGCCATACAGAATCACTCAGTGTGCCCCTGCTCATAAGGACTCTTCAGTTGCCTTCCTGCGCTCCCCTGCTCAGCCTTGTATTTTCATCTTCCTGCCTTCTGTGTCCCTCCCTCCCTGTCACCTGCTCGTTTCCTTGATTGTCAAGAACAAAAATCCAACAACCAAATTAACAGGAGAAAAACCTACCGAACCATTTTCGTGCATGATTCACAGTGAATCTCTTATTTGATTGCCTGCCCACTGTCCCTACCTCATATACATTGCCTACTTATACATTCCAACATGTTTTACCTAATTTAGATTCTCTGCAAGTACTAAAAATATTTATTTTTAAATCCTCCTAACTTTCCCCAGGAGATGAATGGCATTACCCGTACAGCAGCACACAGAAGCTCCAGAGATGGTCATTCACCTCTGACCCTCTTCTGAAGCTACAGATTGTTTTTGTGGAATCATGTAGGCATCTGTGGACACAGAGACCTCCTTTAAGAAAGTAGCAATTCTTAGGATTTTCCACAGATGCCAGTTTTAGAAGAAGCCCCACGTACTTGCTTTTAGCAGAGGTACACTTTTAGCAGTGACCAAACAACCATCACACATGTCTGGAATCTAAAATATTTTCTACCTTGATAAGGCCATATATCAGACCATATGAGGAGAGTATAATCCTCATGTCCACAGTTAAATTCTCTCCCATCTAATAATGGGGAAGGGACGTGCACCATTTTGCTATTTCCTCTATACCCAGGGGCCACAGCTTTAAAGAACCCAAAGCCAGAGACTATACATAACCAGTAACCCTGAGAAATACTCCTGTTGGGAAGTTGAGCTATCTTTGCTCGAGCAGGAATCACCGTCTTCATGGAGGGAAAAACTGGCCATGATTAATAGACATTTGTTGAGTTGTCAGTCTTCCAGAGATAACTCCTCATTTCAGTTTGGGCCCCATTCTAGTAGAGCCCGGCAAATCTTGAAAGAAGTCTCAGGAGCTGACTGGGGAGAGAGAAACTTGGTCATGACCCCCCTCTAGTGGCTGAGAGTTAGAGCGCCAAGTAACCGTAATTCTTACTCCAGCTTTTGCTTCTAAATCAAACAACTCACCTTTTTGGAGGCTAGCTGATAAAAAAGAACATAAAAATGGTGCTTGGCAGAAAATCAATCACTTTTCTCTTAAACTTGTGCTCAATTCATCACCGTAGTGCTTACTGTAAAACAATTGTAAGACTGTGAACTAAACCCCCATGTAATCCTGAGCACCTACCCCGATGCCTGCCAAGAAGGGTGAGTGGGTCTGAGGCAGGCTCCTGCGGAGGGCAGGGCAAGGTGGGCCACGACCACCGGGAAGAAGACTCTGCTCCGTCCATCTTTTTCACCTTTTTAGTGAAATCTCATTTTACCTATGTGCTGCATCAAGCTTCATGTATTTTTTTTTTTATCTCTAAAAAGAATCTCAAGTACAAGTGAATCGGAATCCTTCACCTAAGCACAATAGAAACATTCTTTACCACAAAAGGAAAAACCAAACTGTTTTTTTCTACTCCCACACACTCATTCAACACAGAACGCTTTGGTCGCCAAAATGTGTAGGGATTTTCCCCCACTAACCACTAGTTCTCCAGTGAACACCAACTGGATGTCCTGAAATTTAACTCAATTCTGACACTATCTAGTGAAGTTAGTGTCAGATCCCACAGGCAAGGGTCTCAGTCCCACACTTTAGATGTCAATTGCAGCCCCAGTTTGTGGCCTGTGCTTCTGACCAACCAGTAATAAATCAGAATTTCCATGACCCACTTCTTGGATACAGTTTATTTGCTGGAGTGGCTCACAGAACTCAGGGAAATACATTGGCTGGTTGATTATAAAGGCTGTTACCAAGGACACAGATGCATAGCCGGATGGAAGAGATGCACTGGGCCGGGTGTGGGAAGGGACACAGAGCTTCCTTCCGTGCCCCTTTCAGGCACATCGCCTTCTGAAACCCCTCTGTGTTTAACTATCCAGAAGCTCCCCAAACCTTAACCTTCTGGGTTTTCGTGGAGGTGCCGTTACATAGACCTAATTAATTACATCACCGGCCATTGGTGATCAACTCAACTATCAGCCCCTCTCCCCTCCTCAGAGGCTAGGGGGAGAGGACGAAAGTCCAACCCTGTAATTACATGATTGGTTCCTCTAGCAATGGAGCCCTTCTCCATCCTGAGGCTGTCCAGAAGTCCCCCAATGGTCTTCTCATTAGAACAAAAGATGTTCCTATCCCCCAGTAAATTACAAGGGATTTAGGAGCTTTGCATCTATCACTCCTACCATTCAGGAAATTAATTGCAAAGGTCTTAGGAGCTCTGTGTCAGGAACTGGGGTCAGAGACCAAATTAAAATACAATAATGAAAAAAAAAAGATTTCCCTAGTATCCTTACGTACAAAGTTTTAGGCGCTCTGTCTTAGAAAACAATATACACATTTCAGTATACATATTTCACATCTATCAAGTCTGAGGTGGTAATACCATCAGGGGTTCACAGTACCAGCATGTTGCCAATATTCAGCTGTATTTTGGGGTAAGCCTGCCTCTTGGTTTATAAAATGATGGGGTTCCCACAGTACTAATATTCTAACTCTGTCACGATATGAACTTGCCCAGGGCTCAGTCAGCCCCAAAACTAGGTAGTATATGTATTTCAAAAGCCCCCTGCCCAGAAATGAGAGAGGTATCTTTACCCCAAAGAAACTCACTGTCTTCTCTTTGGTGAGCCCATCTCATCATAATTCTACTTCCAACATAGATACACACCATCTTTGAAGTTGTTCTAGTCCCCTCAACAAACACCAAGGGAATGTCCGCTGTGTGCAACCTGTGGGCTGGGCATTGTGGGAAATGCAGAAAGAAAGAAGAACTTGGCTTTGATTCTGCGGCCCTTGGGGTATGGTGGGGAGAGCCAGGCAGGACTGGGCCAGGCAACATGCAAGGAGTCTTGAGGGCAACACATTGAGGTGCATTGGTTCTTGGGCTCCAGTAAGTACAGGGCCGGCACTTGAGAACAAATGCCTTCTAAATGTTGCTCCCATGCACGCGTCTCATGTCTGGGCCCTCAAGAAGAAAACGTGCCTACACAAGTGTCTCACAGCATAATCTATTTAAAGAGACAGCAAGGTAAGGGGTCACTACAACAAGATTGAACCTCAATTGTGTTATCTTGGGCACATTATTACCTCCTTCAACATCCTCCTTTCCTTGCCTAATCTCTCTCCCTTAAGGTTCTTACAGAAGGTAAATGAAAATTTGTGTTCTTTCCTTCCCCAATGAATCCCTAAAGAGAAGAGCAAAATTCACTCATGCACAGAAATGGAAATGGTTAGAGGACTGAGTGAAACAAAAATTGCAGCCCCCCCCATCTTTGCCCCTGCCAAAGTTCAGAATTTGAAGGATGTACAAGAATTGAACTTTGCTCTTTCTTTCCTATCGATCTAGGGAGCCATCCCTTGGGACCCCAGCCCCAGCAGTGTCTCTAGTCTTTCCATTGGCAGCAGAGCAATACCAGCCTGAGTTTGCCTGTGCCGACCACAGCCACCTCCAGAGAAGGCAGTAATTGGGAGTGTGGAGTCACTACTGGCAGTAAGGAAAATTTATGAAAGTGAAGGCATCCAGCATCTGGAGGCCACACCCCAGCCACACGCAGCAGCCGCCACTAGCCCCGTGCTTCAAAGGGACCGATCCTTCCATAGGCCTTTTTCACATTAGGCAGTGGATGGCTGCCAAGACCCACAAACAGGCAAAGGCACAAATCCTCCACTACGTGCATTAATCGAAGGGCGGCAGCGGCGGCTGCCCCTGGAGGATGCGGTACGGTGGTGAACTTTTTCAGATGCCAGGGGCCTTGCATCAAGCATCTGCTGTGCCTTTTGGCTCCACAATAAACCAGCATTCACATCCCATCACTGCACAAGAAGGGGTCTTTTCACCCTCAATGCCCTTTGCAGTCTTGTCTGCCCAGGGATAGCTCAGTCCACTGGATCTTAACAGGGTGCTACCCATCCCAAGAGGCACACCCCCACTCATCAGTGGGGGCTGGCATGCCACCATCCTCAAATCCCAGAAAAAGGGCTCCATGACCAGACATTCCCCAAAGCCAAATCATAAACACCACAGGCCTGCCCCTCCATGCCAGCTTCCCCACACTCTCTGCTAGAATGTGAGCACCCTTAGATGAGCCCAGAGAGTCGGAATATGAGGCCTGTTTTCTATAAGCAACTGCAGAGATAATTGCCTAAAGCCCCAGAATCCCGGTCCAAATGCATTGCATGATCTTCTCTTTTTACCATCACACTATTAATAAGTGGCAAAGACAGCATTCAAAGCTGAGCCCTCACCCTCTCCCCTGTGACAAGTTGCCTTCTAAAACACATGCTGTTCCTCCTACCTGGAACATTCTTCCTCCCCTTCCTCCTAGTTAAAATCCACTCCTCCTTCAATATGCAGCTGAGTAGCTTTCTCAGGGAAAGTTTCTGAGATCCCCAAACTAGATAAGGCTGCTCTTAAACCTTCTCCTGGCATTCTTGCATGGCCCATATCACACCCTACGACTGCAACTCCATGGGAGCAATCCCTTACTCCATCTCCCCACCATGCTCTACGGCTGGCAGGTGATGCTCACCTATTTTCCCCCACTCCAGTACAGTGGCTGGTCTAGAGTTAATGCTCAAAACCTGTTTTCTGATGCATTATTTATAGATGTTTATATAGTCCAATCCAGATAAAGTGACTACTAAGATGACAAGATTTAGAGGGTTAAATGGCCTGAAAGTGAAGGAGGAAATAAGCATTCCATGAATTTAACTACTACTAACAGACCAAGAGAAAGAAGTTCTGAAAACCGGAGTGGACAGCGAGGAGGTCAGTGGTGGTCTTAGCAGAAATACTTTTACGGGAGTGGTGGGGCCAGCAATCAGCCTGAAGTGTACTGGAGGTGGAAACTATGTGAGGCAATGAGGAAAGACTATTCTTTCAGTAGGCTGTCAGAGCAGAGGAGAGAAATGAGGAGATAATTTGAAGGGCAGTCAGAAGACAGAGAGAGAGAAAAAGAATCAAGAAGACTTGAATACGTTTTGCATCAAAAGCCAAAAGGAAGTCCAAGATAACATGCTGAAGCTGAAGAGATGGAGGGTTTGGGTAACTGGTGACATAATATAGGGAAGAAAACAGGAGAGGATGGGGTCAAGAACGCAGGGAAAAGATTACCCTCCTATTTATTTATCATTGCTAGTTGTCAAATTTCTGAAAAAAAAATATATATATAGCAGTCCTTACATTCATATAAGACAACATAGGGAGAGATAACTTCTAGATCAGCAGTTGGAAGAAGGAAGACCAAGGTCCCAATCCAGATATCTAGCAAAGAAGCCAGCAGAGCTGATTGCAATTTGCAAATGGTGTTTCCAGGTGAGGAAAGGACTCCAGGCAAGGGACAAGATGAAAGCCTCTGCAGAATGCGACTTTACTCCCCAGCTCAGTCTATGTCCTTGGGGACTCATGACAAAGGAACTGAAATGAAACTAAGCCAGCATTTCAATCAGACAGAAATTTAGTGCTGGAAAAAATAATACGGCAGGTTTTCTGTCTGTTTTGTTTTGTTTTATTTTCAGACAGAGTCGCACTCGGTCTCCAGGCTGGAATCAGTGGCACTATCTCAGCTCACTGCAAACTCCATCTCCTGGTTCAAGTGATTCTCCTGCCTCAGCCTCCTGAGTAGCTGAAACTACAGACACGCACCACCATGCCCAGCTAAATACTAATCTATTTTTAGTAGAGACAGGGTTTCACCATATTGGCCAGTCTGCTCTCAAACTCCTGACCTCATGAATCACCTGCCTTGGCCTCCCAAAGTTCTGGGATTACAGGTGTGAGCCATAGCACTTGGCCCTAATATGGCAGGTTTCCTAGATTTTAAGCTTGTGATCTAAGAGCAGTAATAGAACATTTTCCCCAAAGCAGGGGACCTAAAATTGAGAAGCCATTTTTTTTTTGTGGGGGAGACCCTTATAGATGTTTTCTTACTAAATATTTTTATGTGCCCACTATACAATAAAGTCTTAATAGCAGCAATCATGGCAACCCACTGTGGTTTAGGGCTGTGAGGGCTCAAAAACCCCACAATAGGCTGGATGACTTACAAAGAGTCAGAGAGTTATAGAATCACAGAGTTTTAAAAGACCTTAGGGAATATTTACTCCCTGCAGGAGTTCCTTTTATAATACTCCTGCCAGATGGTCATACATCTGCATGATGTCTGTGATAGGAGCTCGGTAGCTTTTTAGGAATCTCATTCCTGTGATAGACAATTACAGCTTCTATCTCTCAGGAAGTTTTCTTATATATTAAATGAAAATGTGTTCTATAACTTCCAGCCCTTTATTCAGATCCTGCCTTCTGTTACATTGTAGAATTATTCTATTCTATTTCAGCTTCCATGTGACAGCCTCTTCAGACACATTACATAACATAAAAATGTTCCACTTAAAAGTTAAACTTTTGGAGGACCTCCAGAAGTATTCCTATTGAGAGAATATGTTAACTTCTCTTCCCAGGTCAGCAAGGGGCCTGGTCACAAAAGCAAGAACTTCCCAGCGACAAACCTGACCTGCCTTCTTTCACTTGTCCAAGAGCTTAGAGGCCTTTGTCTAATTTTCACGGGCGTGGGAAAATAGACTGCCCAGGTGAACTTCTTTTGTTTCAAAAAGCCCGCGAAAAGCCATGGGAGGACTGTGGGCCAAACAATAAATCAGATGTCAGAATCAAAGGTCAGTCATTCCAGGGGAAGTTTGAAAGAACTCCTCTAACTGGACAAAAATTTGAATGGGGTGGGAGTAACTCCCAGATGAAAAGACCCCCTGCCCCTCACCTGTGCGGATTTCCCTCTCTGGGATCCCCTCCCATGACAGCGTGGGAGCTGGCTTTCTCTCTCTCCCTACTTCTCTTTCTCTCTCTCTGCCTAATAAATCACTTTTCTGCAAAAGCTCTTGGGGTCCAATATTTACTTGAACAATATCACTGCACCAGGGCCTCCTATCCATTCTTGGGTGGAGGAGAGCCCAAGGACTTGAGCACATCAGGCACCTCCCATGGGGAGCTGAGCCTCCCC